>JAWPHD010004823.1:0-177591 GCA_037043455.1 Cyrtodaria siliqua
AATAAAAAAAATTCCTACACATATCAGGGTCATGTCTGCACTCATAATGCTCTTGCATATCAGGAAATGCTAAATTTTACATACCTAGTCCGGCATTTTAAAAAGTTATTCCACGCTTATCTCCTCGTCAGTGAAAATCAGCCATTTTAACTACTTTTAGGAAGTTTTTGATTGGTTCACATTTTTCTATTTATAGCCTCCAAAAAACCCAAAGAATGCATATTCCAATACACCAAAATAAAGTTAGAAGTAATCAAAACTGAAAAAAACATCAAGCATGTGCTTCATAATTATTATAAAGACCATCAATGGACCTAAAAGATGCTTAGTTGATTTCTTTCTGATTTACACCATGGACATTCATGCGAAACTGAGGAGTGCCCCCTTAAGGGAAAGTTGTCCGTTAAAAAAAATTGAAACGCCCCTTTTTCCATTTCGCGAATTTATTCCGGACGTCTTGACATAGTATTATTGCGATTGTCCAAAAATTGGCCTAACAGCACCTTTTTAAGATAACACTGAAATAGCCTTTTTAACAGCTTTTTTGCAAACTTTTTTCTTTCCGTCTGTTTTTTTTCCATAGCATGAAAAAGGTCTGAAATTTGCAATCAGAAGTCATTTCCTCTCTAAAAAGTTGCCTCCTATAACCCGATTTATATAAAGCCGCTATCTTATGCGATTTTTTTTTATTTTAACGCGACACGACATAATGACGTCATGTGACATGACGTCACCCCACATGCTATTCTATGTTTAACGTCATTTTACTATGACATCAAAATACCATAGCAACCTGTACTTAAATGGGACGTTACCATTAGCAAACTGTACATATATTGAAACAGTGTTATGGCAAACCCAAGAATTACACCAATGGTTAGTTTTTAAATGGCAAAAAGCCCACCTCAGACTTAGAAAATCCTACTAAAATTGCATATACCAACCGCAAGACACATGGGATCTTGAGATATCGCAAGTTAGATATCTCACGATAAGTTGCGATACATCTTGAGAAATTGTAAGATATATCTCTATTTATTTTGTGATATCAATGACTCAAGACACATTGAGATATCTCAAGATAATTAGCTCAAAACAACTTAAGATATCTCAAGACAGTTATCTCAAGATAACTTGAGATATCTTGAGATATCTTGAGATTAATTGAGATATCTCAATACAAATATCTCAATATAAATTGAGATATCTCAAGATAAAATGTGATATCTCAACATGGAGTATCTCAAGATAAATTAGACATATATCGAGATATCTCAAGATACGGTGCATCGCGGAGTATTACAATATACATATTTTACCGAGGTGTTCATAATCTGGGTTTCGTAGCAATGCGGGTTTGCCTTATCGACAATTTACATTCTAACCGAAGTAGTTCTCTTCGCAAACAAACCGAATGGTAACAAAATTTGAAAATATGTTGAAATACAGACAAAAAATCCTTCATTTGACTGTTTTAGTAAAAAAAGGTTTGACCCTTAAGGGGGCACTCCACAGTTTAATGTACATTTCTCAATCATCAAACACTTGACAAGCTCTTAGCCTGAATCCTTGAGCAAAAATAAATCACATCATCATTGTGTCATACATTTCTTAGAAGACAATAAAATTACCCATGTTTCCATACCAAATAAAAGTATCAAAAAGCATTTTCTGTACAACTTTAGTCCCATTTCTTTAAGATTACCCCACCCCTTAAAACATGCTAAAAATGCAATTTAAGCAATATTTCAAATGTCAATAAATAAAAATAAAAAAAATTCCTACACATATCAGGGTCATGTCTGCACTCATAATGCTCTTGCATATCAGGAAATGCTAAATTTTACATACCTAGTCCGGCATTTTAAAAAGTTATTCCACGCTTATCTCCTCGTCAGTGAAAATCAGCCATTTTAACTACTTTTAGGAAGTTTTTGATTGGTTCACATTTTTCTATTTATAGCCTCCAAAAAACCCAAAGAATGCATATTCCAATACACCAAAATAAAGTTAGAAGTAATCAAAACTGAAAAAAACATCAAGCATGTGCTTCATAATTATTATAAAGACCATCAATGGACCTAAAAGATGCTTAGTTGATTTCTTTCTGATTTACACCATGGACATTCATGCGAAACTGAGGAGTGCCCCCTTAAGGGAAAGTTGTCCGTTAAAAAAAATTGAAACGCCCCTTTTTCCATTTCGCGAATTTATTCCGGACGTCTTGACATAGTATTATTGCGATTGTCCAAAAATTGGCCTAACAGCACCTTTTTAAGATAACACTGAAATAGCCTTTTTAACAGCTTTTTTGCAAACTTTTTTCTTTCCGTCTGTTTTTTTTCCATAGCATGAAAAAGGTCTGAAATTTGCAATCAGAAGTCATTTCCTCTCTAAAAAGTTGCCTCCTATAACCCGATTTATATAAAGCCGCTATCTTATGCGATTTTTTTTTATTTTAACGCGACACGACATAATGACGTCATGTGACATGACGTCACCCCACATGCTATTCTATGTTTAACGTCATTTTACTATGACATCAAAATACCATAGCAACCTGTACTTAAATGGGACGTTACCATTAGCAAACTGTACATATATTGAAACAGTGTTATGGCAAACCCAAGAATTACACCAATGGTTAGTTTTTAAATGGCAAAAAGCCCACCTCAGACTTAGAAAATCCTACTAAAATTGCATATACCAACCGCAAGACACATGGGATCTTGAGATATCGCAAGTTAGATATCTCACGATAAGTTGCGATACATCTTGAGAAATTGTAAGATATATCTCTATTTATTTTGTGATATCAATGACTCAAGACACATTGAGATATCTCAAGATAATTAGCTCAAAACAACTTAAGATATCTCAAGACAGTTATCTCAAGATAACTTGAGATATCTTGAGATATCTTGAGATTAATTGAGATATCTCAATACAAATATCTCAATATAAATTGAGATATCTCAAGATAAAATGTGATATCTCAACATGGAGTATCTCAAGATAAATTAGACATATATCGAGATATCTCAAGATACGGTGCATCGCGGAGTATTACAATATACATATTTTACCGAGGTGTTCATAATCTGGGTTTCGTAGCAATGCGGGTTTGCCTTATCGACAATTTACATTCTAACCGAAGTAGTTCTCTTCGCAAACAAACCGAATGGTAACAAAATTTGAAAATATGTTGAAATACAGACAAAAAATCCTTCATTTGACTGTTTTAGTAAAAAAAGGTTTGACCCTTAAGGGGGCACTCCACAGTTTAATGTACATTTCTCAATCATCAAACACTTGACAAGCTCTTAGCCTGAATCCTTGAGCAAAAATAAATCACATCATCATTGTGTCATACATTTCTTAGAAGACAATAAAATTACCCATGTTTCCATACCAAATAAAAGTATCAAAAAGCATTTTCTGTACAACTTTAGTCCCATTTCTTTAAGATTACCCCACCCCTTAAAACATGCTAAAAATGCAATTTAAGCAATATTTCAAATGTCAATAAATAAAAATAAAAAAAATTCCTACACATATCAGGGTCATGTCTGCACTCATAATGCTCTTGCATATCAGGAAATGCTAAATTTTACATACCTAGTCCGGCATTTTAAAAAGTTATTCCACGCTTATCTCCTCGTCAGTGAAAATCAGCCATTTTAACTACTTTTAGGAAGTTTTTGATTGGTTCACATTTTTCTATTTATAGCCTCCAAAAAACCCAAAGAATGCATATTCCAATACACCAAAATAAAGTTAGAAGTAATCAAAACTGAAAAAAACATCAAGCATGTGCTTCATAATTATTATAAAGACCATCAATGGACCTAAAAGATGCTTAGTTGATTTCTTTCTGATTTACACCATGGACATTCATGCGAAACTGAGGAGTGCCCCCAATGTATAAATGATATGCTTATTTTTATTTGCTGTTATTTTCTTTGCTTTAAAAGACATTTTGTCAATATGCCATTATGGTAAACAGGCGCGATGACGTCATCGTTCAAAGATGGCCGCCTCCATTTATGTTTCTTTGCACATTTTTAATAGGTCAAATGTCATTTATTTTTCATTGCATTTTGATAATTTTTACAGCTTTTATCAAGTGTTTCAGAGCCCTTTAAAATAAACCTTATTTGAAATTAGTGCATCAACCCCTTGAAGAAGTGATCTATTACAGATGTATTGATATATCAATCAATAATATATATATCATGACAGGTATCTTTGATTGATAATTATTATATATTTATATGTCTGTCGTTGGTTCACGCTTATCTTTAATTGGTACTGTTCAAGTTCTTTAATCAATCTGTATAATTATAGATGGTTCCCGCTTATCTTTAATTGGTAATGTCAAGTTTTTGTACCAATCTATATAATTACAGAGATACCCCGTGTGCATTACGGAATTTATATAATACTGATCATCAATTCTGGGATTAAGATGATGTCATGGATTACACAGTCCATGAGAACATGTCCACAACTCCCAGCTAGGTCATTTTCGCGTCGCCGCTATTGCCTACTCAACATCCTGTGCGACTTCAGCGGTTATGCTGTCTCCATTTATTTGCCTACTTTGCAGTTCTATGATTATGTAGTTTTGTCAATTTGTGACTGTTTTTGTATCTTGATGAAGGCTTTACAATAAGCTGAAAGCGCCTGGATAATGAAAGTGTTTAGTGGGAGATATGCAGTACTGGTAAGTGAGTGGTCTGCCTCTCGCTATTCATATATAGCATAAAATGTGCTGAAAATGACGTAAAACACCATTCAACCAGCACACCCATCTACATTTAGTCCTCGTCGTCTGACAGCTTTCTTTGGCTGTATATGATAATAACGTATATACAATATCGGTGTGTGTATCGGACCAAAACTCCTGAGGCTGTATATGATAATAACGTGTATACAATATCGTTGTGTGTATCGGACCCAAACTCCTGAGGCTGTATATGATAATAACGTATATACAATATCGGTGTGTGTATCGGATCCAAACTCCTGAGGCTGTATATGATAATAACGTATATACAATATCGGTGTGTGTATCAGACCCATACTCCTGAGGCTGTATATGATAATAACGTATATACAATATCGGTGTGTGTATCGGACCAAAACTCCCGAGGTTGTATATGATAATAACGTATATACAATATCGGTGTGTGTATCGGACCCAAACTCCTGAGGCTGTATATGATAATAGCGTATATACAATATCAGTGTGCGTATCGGACCCAAACTCCTGAGGCTGTATATGATAATAACGTATATACAATATCGGTGTGTGTATCGGACCCAAACTCCTGAGGCTGTATATGATAATAGCGTATATACAATATCGGTGTGTGTATCGGACCAAAATTCCTGAGGCTGTATATGATAATAACTATATACAATATCGGTGTGTGTATCGGACCAAAACTCCTGAGGTTGTATATGATAATAACGTATATTCGGCTTAGTAATCACTAAATTATCGCAACCAGTTTATTTAGGTTGGCTAGATAAATGGTCGAGAGGTCTTGGTGGACTGGTTATTGTCGGCGTTCGAAGGTTGTTTAAATTGAACTAAATGCTGTGGTACGTTTAAGCGTATATGATACATGATTGACTGGTGTAGTTTTAATTCTAATTCAGATATGTTTGTCTATGATAGCCACACTCATTTGCATTAAAGTGTGGTGAACAATTTCAGACAAACCAATAAATAGCAAGGAGCAGGCAATGGCTATGTCTTATATTGTAGCCATGGGAACAATAGTCAGAGCAAAACGTGTCAATTTTTTGCAAGTTTGTTTACTTTTGTTACATATCGGGACATGGTTCGGTCAATACTAAGTTAGAATGATGAATGTTGTTCACATTATAATATCACAATCAGATTACCTGCAAAACTTATTTAAGTTACCATCGTTATTGCGGATTCACACTCATCTGTCAAATGCTGAACGTATCCAAAGAAATACTATATTTTCACTTATTCATTCATTCATTCATTCATTTATTTATTTATTCATTCACTCATTCTCTCTTTATTTCCTCCTTAACGTATTCAATATGGCCGCCCAATCGTCCATTTTTACTTGTTTTTCATGTCATGCGAGCTGCCCAATAAAGTCCAACATAAAAAAAGCAAGATCTTAGTAAGTTTTTAAACGTTAATGAATATATTAACCAAATACTGAACAGTCAGTATTTGTTTTGATAATTATCAAGAGCGTCTTCGTGATTTATTTTCAAAAATAAATATTAGAGAAGCGGTTTCATTGTCATTTTATTTATTACTAAAGAGAACAAAGGAAACTGATAGACAAACACAATCTCATTTTGCATCTCTTCATTAAGACTGTGAATTTCGTAGCTAATTACATCATATGCTTTAAAACAAATCCAACACAATCCAAATGAGCTTAATTTGATTACACTGTTTGGGAAAACGCTATTATGATGGCATAACAGACGTGGCGAGCTTCATAATAAAATTAAACAGACAAACTGGTGCTATATCGAGTAGAATTTAAACACCAAACCTTCACATTTGGTAATTTTAAAAGATTACGCTGAAGAGTCGTCATTTCGCTTCCATAAAGGAGAGCAGTCCCTGGAGGGAAATAAATTTCGCGATTGACGTTATGGTAGCTGGGGACCACGATTGCTGTTCTATTTCAGGAAAAGTTCATTAGCACTATACCAGCTGTTTGTTTAAAAATGTCCATCATCTTGGAGGTCATACCCCACTGGGGAAATGTTGATGATTATGGCGATAATTGAGGCAATGACACCTAATGATCGAACTGTGGCTATGACCGGTAGAAACGCAATTCAGAAGTATTTAGATCAATTAGAACTATTACTGTGATGACCGTTACCCATAATGGCTTTATTGGCATATCGCTGTTTAATTTATATAGCTATTGACTTTTCCGTGCTGATATAGCGGCAATGAATTAAAGGAGAAAATAAAAGAACTGTGTTTATTAATACACCACACCAAAAGTAGTTATAAAAGTCGAGGAGATGTTGCATTCGCAGAACACAGTCAATCAAAAACACGCATTCAAAACAAACAACAACCACAAGGAAAAAAAGAACCAATTTATGCGATACCACAACTCAGAATGGTTGACAATAGGGTTACCGACTTAGAAAGGTCAATGGCAGAAACGCCGATTGGAGTTTAAACCAGGTTCAAGGGGAAACCAAACCTCAGTCATACCAATTAAACAGGAGAGTGTAAATAATAAAAATCCCCGCCAGGTCATATCCTCCAACAAACAAGGCAGCAGTAATAGGCAATATAAGTATAACACAAACACAATAATATATCTATGAATATAAGGCATAGAAAACCAGCAGTGACTTGGCAACGCTTGTGTCGTCTACCGTGAGCTCGGTTATGTAAAGGGGCATGGGGCATAACTCTGCCGAAATGAAAGTCAGAGTTATTGGACATGTTTAACGACATTCCTTGAGGTAAGATATGTATGAAGTTTCATTATAATAGGTCAATGTTTTTCAAGTTTTGACCAATGTAATAGGTTGCAGGTTAAAGTGTGATGGACGGACAGATGGACGAAAAAGTGTGACGAACGACGGACAAAGTGATCACTAAGAGTCTGCCATGCTACGAAGGCGACACAAAGATGTAAGAATTGAAGTAATCTCTTTTGTCATAGATTTTGCATATTATGTCTTCATTTCCAATCGAGATACGTAAATCGAGAAAAGCGACAGTATCAGAAATAGTAGCTGTGTTAAGTTGCTTTAGTATAGATATTAACCATAGTAAAAAACAAATTGTCAATGTCAATTTTTAATACATCATTCAGATACTGGGAAGGATTTTAATAGCTTCTATGAGATCTGCCTGAATATTTGGTTAAAACTCAACATGATCTCTTTCATATTAATACAAAAATAGAGGGAAATCTGTGACAAACAGTTCACAGTTCGTATCCATCATTGAGATACCAACAAGTTGTCTATAAACGGTAGTTCCATAACTGACGACTTGGCAACATAGTGTAATGGTCCGAATTGCCGTTAGTAAAAAAAACTCTTTTATAGTGTTACAGGCCAAACATTTATAGTTTTTTCTCTAACAAAACTCTTTTGAATAGGAGCAATAAGCTTGTCCTTGATAAAGTTGTGTGGTAAGGATGCACGCAGGCATAAGAATATACAGATGCAACTTGACTCTTATTGAACATTTAATTAAGAACGTCTCCTGAATGTTTAATTGACCAATATAAATTGATTCCAGGCTAGTCACAGGCTTTAGCACACTATTGTTTGACCCGATTTTAACGTTAGTAAGACACGAAGTTAAACGTTTGGAGGTGTTTCTAGTGGTTCAGGCATTAGCATTAGAAATAAAACGGGTTTTATAATGTTGTTTCTGTAATTTAGGAACCCACTAGATAGCTGGAAGTTTGTTTTTCTTTTCTTCTACCCCACCTTTGAAAGTGCTGCACTGCGTTATATGTGTGGAAACAACATCATCCTAGATTGAACTGTAGCATTCGATTTTGGCTCCATAGTTACAGAAATGAAACATTGACGTAATGAATGCGTCAAACAATAATTACATTATTAGCTGCTTTATCAGCAAGAATTTAACACAATTTGTTATAACATTTTTGAATTCCCGATTTCAAAATAATGAAATGAAAATCTAGATATCGGAGAAAGTAAAGAGGGGTTAGCTACAGTGTCCTGTTAGGTCGATGGTCGATGGTAAGATGCGATGGTCGATGGTTAGGTGCGATGGTAAAATGCGATGGTCGATGGTACAATCATCGACCATCGCATATTACCATCGACCACCGTATCGTGCCATCGACCATCGCATCTTACCATCGACATCGTATCTTACCATCGACCACGGACCTAGGTCGATGGTCGATGGTAAGATGCGATGGTAACATGGCCCTAACAGGACACCGTAGTTAGCTGAATACATCTGAATGCGGGTATTTATGAATACGGAAGACGGAAGACGGCGAGCTACTGTCGTCTGCCGTAGATGTCTGCCGTAGATGTGAACATTTTACGGATCACAAAAACATATTCAGATCTCAACTTCAGAAGTAAGAACAATAGTAACAAACGTTATAACAATAATAAATAAATAAATATACAAAGAAAACGGCACAAACGTGATCGTAGACCATATTATGTTACTAATTAAATAGATAACGCACAAAGTAAAATAAATACATATCATAATCGCAGTAGACATGTTTGATAACGTAAGAATGTGTAATACCTTTTCTTTATACGAATTTCAAAAAAAAAGGAGAAAAAAAGAAGAAACATTAAATACAGGCTGTCAGCAATAACAGGAGACAAAGCGTGTGTGCTCTATTAATATATATATAGCAAGATTCAGTTTACCAATGTACCAATTGTTATAACTGGGTACCCGTTGGCCCGGATAGCTCAGTTGGTAGAGAACTCGCCCTGGAAGCGAGAGATTCGAGTCCCGTACCGGCCGCACTTTTCCCTTTGGTTTACTTCATTGGCGACGAGGATAATTCGGTGAACGCGGGATACCGGCACCAGGGTTCTTATAAGTAACATGGGGAGGAATGTGGTGATATTGGGTACCCGGTGCACGGTTACCTAAGTTGGTAGAGCACTCGCAATGTAAGCGAGTGGTTCAGGGTTCGAGTCCCGTAACGGCCGCACAATTTTATAACATATAATATTTGTTACAATGTTCAGGTCTAGTTAACTGTGGAGTGTAATCTTGAATTATGGTAAAATCAGGTATGTAATATATCTGGTTGACGTTGTCCGTTTATCCGTTCGTTACAATGTGTGTGTCCTCTCCGTATCTCCCACATGCATAAATGGATTTGAAAACCTGTCTTCAACGCCAATGTCATAAATGTTATATACGGTGTAGTGTGTGTAGTATAATGTTATGTGGTGTAGTGTAGTGTGGTGTGGTGTAGTATAGTGTGGTGTGGTGTAGTCTAGTGTGATGTAGTCTAGTGCGATGTGTTGTAGTCTAGTGTGTTGTAGTGTAGTATAGTGTGATGTGGCACAGTCTAGTGTGATGTGATGTAGTCTAGTGTGCTGTAGTGTAGTCTGGTGTGATGTGGTGTAGTCTAATGTGCTGTGTTGTAGTCTAGTGTGCTGTGTTGTAGTCTAGTGTGATACGGTGTGTCTAGTGTGTCTAGTGTGCTGTGATGTAGTCTAGTGTGATGTGGTGAAGTCTAGTGTGCTGTGGTGTAGTCTAGTGTGATATGGTGTAGTCTAGTGTGATGTGGTGTAGTCTAGTGTGATGTAGTGTAGTGGGGGGGGGGGGGGGGGTGGGGGTGGGGGAGGGGGGATGTGTTTATATGTTTGCATGATTATGTCTTAATATATCCTTACGTGGTTGCATGCTTATTTTTTCATATTTTTCATATTCTTAATACCTAACATATTGTTAACATACTTTATAAAAATAATATGAGTGTTTTAAACGTGCTTTTGTTATGGTTGTAAATTGTTTTAAAGGATTATTTTTGGCGGTGCATGAGCACCGTCAGAGGTATAATGGGTTTTTTCAATGGAATGCTAGGAATGTGACAAACCTAACAGCACAATGCAACACTGTGCAACACTACGCTAGAAGAAGTAGTCTCTCATGCATGCCTTTAATAAATTCGATATTATGTGATCACTGACAGAAAATGATGATGTGTGTTCGCTTACTGTGTAATTAACAAATATTGTCCTTGTGTGTTCGCTTACTGTGTAATTAACAAATATTCTCCTAAGTAAATCCTTACCTTGTTTATGTATTAATACGCAATAGCTTATGACGCAACGGCATTTTGACAGACGATCAGTCGGTGTTTGTAAACAAAAGGCCGCTTAGTTATTTGATGCCCTAAATAAAAAACAATGTTCGGAATAATTGAATTGAATGTTGTTTAACGGCTCATCAACACAGTATAGGTTATTTAGAGCCGCCCCAGAGAGAAGGGAAGGATACATAGGAATCCGGGAACCTACCCTACTCTTATTATCGAATAGATTCCTATGGTTCTTTAACGTGCTCGGAGGATAGACCGATACACGGGTCCGCCCGGTTTACGTCCCCATCCGACGGACGAGGCTAAGGGAAAGTGTCTTGCCCAAGAATGTTCGGAATAAAGGCAATTTATTATTTATTTAGGTCATACATACCTATTTTATCAAAATTTCACTAAGTCAACTTTTTATCATCTGTTTAAAAGGTTATAACTCGAGTTATAATAGTGCTACAAGCAGACGGTATGTGTTTATAGAAAGTGTATTATGTTACTAAAAATAGAACAGTCGGTGCTCGCTGAAGAGCTTGCTCAGAAAAAAATCTACGGAAGCTAATTCGGGCCATATGAGTTAGCTAAAATATGTTTAAATATGAAATTGGTAATGAATATCAATCAATTGAAACATCACTGAATGTAAAAAACAAACCATGGAAGTTACATTTACAGCACTTCCATTTCCCATCCATTCCAACACTTACAAAAAGCACCGCCCATCAGTGCCTTCAGCACTTTGATTAGTAAATGCTCTAGTTTAAACAGGGAGTACGTTATATATATATAACCACAGAAATATTAACGAAATATTAACAAAAGTTGTTAGATCTGTGATATAACGTACTCCCTGGTTTAAATAAGGTGGCAGTCGTGTGCTAGATGTAAAACTGTATAATTATGTACTTATGCTCTATTTGTTGACATTTTCTATGTATTATGCATGTGTGCTTAGAATAATTATTTTAAATGTGTGTATGCTTAAAATGTGCTAAAAATGTGCTTAAATGTAAATCCTGTCCTTGAATGTGTTTATCTCTGTCTAATCATGTTTTTTACCTGGGCTAATTGTGATACTAATTATATTATGAGAGCCCAATTTGTATGTTTTAAATATCATAGAATATATATATAATTTTAACCTCATGCTTTTTCTGTTTTAGCTGCTATATTATATGTTTTTATGTTTACAAATGTTCTGTCGGAAAATAGCTCATTGACCTAATGTTATAATTTGTTTGTGAAAACCGACTTAAAATAAATCTTCTTGTATCTTGTATCTTGTATCTTGTTACACCGGCCTGTCAGCCAGCCCTGCTCTCCACTAGAGTCGACAGTCCGGATGTATATATAGTTTTAATCTGGGACGACGTAGCTGAGCTTGTCCGCCATGCGAGGTCCCACGGAGCCACGTTCAACGATGAACCTGGTTCCTTGATTGGAGTTACTTCCCCTGATCTAATCTAGACATTTGGCGGGAAAGACAGCGTCTTACCTGGGACGAATACGTCATATATAAACAGGGGCGGATCCAGGATTTCAGCTTAGGGGGGGCGTAATATTTTGGTCAATTTTCGGGTCCGTCTTTAGCCTCATAAAACGTTTGCGGTAGTGCATTTATAGGGTAAAAAAGTCCGTTTTCAAATAAAAGGATTTAACAATGTGTTAATTATACCACTTATTAGCCATTATGCGTCGAGCGAGCGAAGCGAGCGAGAAAAAACATTATACTGAGGGCGTCCATCTAAATTGTTTGATGTTTTATCTACAGTAACATGGACATACACGTATGAATAACAAAAGTCCGTTTTCAAATAAAATAATTTAACAATGTGTTAATTAAACCACTCATTAGCCATTATGCGTCGAGCGAGCGAGAATTTTTTTATACTGATGGCGTGCAACGAAATTGTTTGATATATTATCTACAGTAACATGGACATACATGTATGAATAAAAAGTCCGTTTTCAAATAAAAGGATTTAACAATGTGTTAATTAAACCACTCATTAGCCATTATGCGTCGAGCGAGCGAGAATTTTTTTTATACTGAGGGCGTGCATCGAAATTGTTTGATATATTATCTACAGTAACATGGACATACATGTATGAATTATAAAGTCCGTTTTCAAATAAAAGGTTTTAACAATGTGTTAATTAAACCACTCATTAGCCATTATGCGTCGAGCGAGCGAGAATTTTTTTTATACTGAGGGTGTGCATCGAAATTGTTTGATATATTATCTACAGTAACATGGACATACATGTATGAATAAAAAAGTCCGTTTTCAAATAAAAGGATTTAATGTGTTAATTAAACCACTAATTAGCCATGATGCGTCGAGCGAGCGAAGCGATCGAAAAAAAATTTTATACTGAGGGCGTATTTGATATTTTATCTACAGTAAAATGGACATACATGTATGATCCGGAATTTTCAGGGGGGGGGGGCGCGCGCCGGGTGCGCCCCCCCCTGGATCCGCTAGTGATAAAGGTACGTATTTGTAATAATTAAGTGACGTTGTCTACACATTCCCATCCGTGTCCAAAATTAAATTTTTATGGTTCATAACGGCAAGTAATACATGTCAAATTGAAGTTTGTTTCAGGAGTTGTTTGACACGTCTCGCCCTCGGCCTCCGAGTCGGTCAGTCGGTGGGTACCATTTACCATTAATGTCTCTTTACTGGCACTCACGGTAGTGTAAGTTAATATTATTCACACGGCAGTGTAAGTTAATCTTATTTATTCTGTTATACAGTCAGTCATTCGATCAGTCTGTGTAGTTCTAAGGTTTATAGTCCCTCCACCATATAATTGAATAGGGGTTTTAAGGCGCACCAACACATGAAAAGGTTATATGGAGCCTAACAGGCATGAACATGCCAGGCTCATCTTCCATGTACATTGGGATAAAATATGGAAAATGGGCCTAGAACCTTCACACCCTGAACTGCAGAGTTGCTGCAAATTCTATCGTAGAATCTCCATTTACGCTGGAGCCACGTTATTGTTTTTCTGCCACTGCTCTTTTGATGCGAGCGAGATAGCACCTGAAACAGTGCAGGGATCATGATGAAGACCTTCAATGAACATGCACAAAAAATGATAAAATGAACATGATTTTGGGTGGATTCTACCCCTCTGCCTACCCCTCCAAAGGGATCTGCAGTGGCCCTATTCTTTGCCCCCGTGACCAAACGGGGGACCCCGGGAACCACACGGGGCCCACCATATAACCAATAGGACATCCTAAAGGTATAGACACAATAGAGTCTGGACTTCAGTCATTCAGGGTTCTTATATTATATATAACTGATCTTGAAACACTAACGTAAATGTTGGTCCTACTAAATACCACTAAGGACCACTAAGGATCACTAAGGGACCACAAAGGACCACTAAGGGACCACTAAGGACCACTAAGGGACCATTAAGGGATCACTGAGGACCACTAAGGACAATTAAGAGGCACTTAGGCGAAAAACAATAAATGATAGATAAACTGTTTCAGATGAAAGAAAAGTGGTGTTTAGACTATTTTTATGAAAGCATCTGCTACAAGTATCAGACATGATGAATTCATTCAATCTGATACATACCCAGGACTCGGGACGTGGACCCTGCTTTCTGTGAGTCCCAGTTTTTTTATTTATTAATTAATTTATTTTTTTTTTGATCATTTTTTTTTTGATTTTTTTTTTTTTATCTTTTTTTTATCTTTTAAGATATATATTCTTTTTTTTTTAACATGTGATAAATGAGTATTTATTTTAACCTATGTATTGCCGTAACGTTTTACCTTAAACAAAATAATTTCTCTAACATTGTATTTCAGTCATTTTTCTCATTGAAGATGTTTGCTTCAAATATCATTCACTACCGTTTTCTCAAAAATACGGATGCACCAAAATAAGGAAGCACATAATAGTAATAGGACATGTAATAATTGTCTTATATCGATTGCATCATTATACTTGCCATTAAAGTGCACATTAAAGTGTTACTTTATAAGTTGAACACCAACTTTTCAGTATTGTTTGTTCATTTCTTATGGTTTTTACTGTCTTCAGCAAAACAATAAAAAAAAAATCACCTACCTACCCACTTCTGAAATCATGGGTCGGGAAACAGCAAACAAAATTTATGTATTTTTTAAGGAAGGCCTAATGTATATTTATATATGCCAGTTTGTGATTTTCGAATGCTAATACAAATCAATTTAAATAATATTAATGAAAACTAAAACTTATAGCATCTATTCGGCCCTCTACAGTTATTCATCCTGTATAATTTTGACTTTAAAAATGCTTGAATATAATAATAAAAAAAGTTTTCAATGTTTCTTCCTTATGCCGTCATAATATACTATTGGTGCAAAATAGCCAACAGTTTATAATATGTAAAAAAACAACTCTTTGAACTAATTTTATTATAACATCATTATTAAGTATCAAAGTCAAAATGCATATTAAATTTGACTTAAAATATGTTCGGCTTTTTATTTCGGATTATGTTGCAAGTGAAATCGATTAAAACATTATATTCACATTTTTTTTCAAAATGCATATTAAATTTAATATTTTCGGCTTTTTATTTCAGATGATGTTTAATTCCCTATTCTATTTCCTTTATGCCAAAAATATCACTGAGGCTTAATCATTGCTTGTTTGATTAATGGTGATTTCATACTAATTGATTAACACACAGTTACAGTGTTTATACAAGAAGTATGTGAAGAAAAGTTCTCGGTCTTTGATTGGTCAAATGGGGTGGTAAGAGGGCGTGGTAAGATACATGTTTGACAGGTCAGATGAATGAGGTAATGCTTTCGAGATACAGAATGATTAACTGCTGCATCAGGTGTGATTATTAAATATGAAATCAGTGTGACTAAATATATTAATTTTAATTTATAAAAATGTCCAGTTATAGAAACCGAACAATGGCTCTGTCTAATTTTGCATGCGGTAATATTGCTTTCGGTATACAGAATGATTAAATGTTACATCAGGTGTGATATATTTAAATTAAATATATAATCAGTATTATAAATGTATTAATTTATAAAAATGTCCAGTTATAGAAACCGAACAATGGCTCTGTCTAATATCTCATGCCTTGCAATTTGTATTTTGCAATCAACACGTGTCACTAATCCTATCAACGAAATAAGTAAAAGTTGTAAAGGTGAGATGTCTTTACAAGTAATTAAATAACAATTCATTGTCTATTTAGAACACACTCATACAAAAAATTCAATTTCAAATTCAAATAGTTTATTGCCATAACATATACATGTTTATTGCCTTGAACTAGGCGGGTTACAAAAACATACAGAGAAGAAACATAATACATATATACATTCACTCTTTACACTACATCAAAAAAAGAATTTATAGTTATTAGTTAAATGTTTACTACATTATAGACATACAATGCAAAATGAAATCAAACAAGTAGTTTTTATGTAAAATAGTTCAACCTCAACTTATATAGTAAATATATTTTCAGGTGTTATTCATTATTTTGTATTAATCAACTTTATTTCTTAATTCATTTGCTAAAAACACATACTTAGCTAATCTTTTTAACAAACCCGATTGATCAGATTTCATAAGTGAAATGAATTTTTGTTTTGTTGGAAAGGAGCAATAATATTTAGGCAAACATTCTTTACATAAGTTTCTATATTTTGGACAAATCATTAGAAAATGATACTCATTTTCAACAACATTCATATTACAATGGACACACACTCTTAAATAACGATCTACCTTCTTCTATAGCTAATTTGTGTGCAGAGCATCTTAGACGTGTTAATGCTTTTCTATGATTAACATTACTAACTGAACATATATATTTTTCAACTTCATATACTGATTTAAACATTTTATAACTTTCAAGTTTAGGCGATGATTCTACTTGTGAATACCATGATTGTAGATACTGATCAATTATTCGTTCAATAACTCTTTCAATTTGGATATTTGTTACATTGGTATTATTCCATAGATAATTAAATCCTAGACTGTTTAACATAGACATTACTTGATATGACCACAAACTTTTATTCAGTATGTTACCATTTACATATGTATCATTATTAAAAACTTTACTCATTAAACTATCAGGATTTTTCATCACTTTAAACCAATATTTTATTATTCTAATCCGTCTCATGACAGCAAACGGCAATCTACCTAATTCGCCATATACGGCATTATTAGAAGTTTGACTTCTTACTCCTAATATTTGTTTTAGAAATTTAACATGAACGCGTTCAATATCAGGAGCATTATGAAATCCCCATATTTCGGAACCATAGTTTAATATAGGAGCAACCATTGTATCAAACAATTTTATTTTTTCCGATATTTCAAGAGGGACAATATTAAACAAAGAATTTAGTGAAAATAGCGCTTTCTTTGCTTGTTGTGCTAACGTTTTTAGTGCTTGATAAAATGAACCATTAGCGGATAATGTGACTCCTAAATATGTAAATTTATTAACATTATTTATCTTATTACCGTCATAAAATATATCAACATTTTCAATTCTTGTACCAGTTTTAAAAATCATGCAACGGTTTTATCAGTGTTAACTATTATTCCCCATTTTTTACAATAAATACATAATTGGTCAAGTAAAGATTGCAGTCCTTCCTTTGAATAAGAAAACAGAACGGTATCATCAGCAAACAATAATAAATATAATTGTAATTCATCTATTGTAACAGTATCAAATGTTCCGTTACTTAATGATTCATTCATATCATTTATAAGTAAAATAAACAACAAGGGAGACAATGATTCACCTTGTTTCAAGCCCATGTAGCTATCAAAAAAGTTACTTAATGACCCATTAACCTTCACACAAGATTTAACACTAGCATACATTGCTCTCAACATAGTCACCATTTTGGTAGAAACACCATAATTAATTAATTTTAACCATATTCCATCTCAATACACAAGATCAAAGTCGATGAAAGAGCAGTATAGTTTTTTCTTTTCCTGTTTAATATAAACTTAGTCCAATAGCAGTTGGTGATAATTTTTTCATTCTAATTTATTTACAAATGAAACAGCAAACACTAAAATATATTTTTATAAGGTAAAACTGCGAAACAATGACGTTTTGAATTTTCGCGAATCCTTAGGAATGTGAAATAGCACTTTTTATAAAACCTTAGTATGTCTGTAAAGGGCGCTGTAAATGATACACAACACCAATTTTAGTTTGTTTCATGTTTATTAACATTCAAATCCCCTTAAAAGTATGATACAGACATATATACATTTTACAATATTATGTTTAAGTCAACTATTGTTTTTAACTTTCTCTGCCTGTCGTTTGCCAGTCTGTGCGCGAGATTTTGTATGCGTTTAATTATCCTGACATGCAATTTATCAACTAATTATCAATTAAATATATTTATTCATTCTTAGTGGTCCTTAGTGGCCCCTTAGTGGTCCTTAGTGGTCCTTATTGGCCCCTTAGTGGTCCTTAGTGGTACTTTGTGGTCCTTAGCGGTATTTAGTAGGACCGCGTAAATGTAGCTGCATTCCAAAATATGGTTGTCGTCTCTACCTGTATCTATCGATTTATGGCGTATCAAGCGTATTAAATGCGTATTGGCTCTACAAAAAACGAACGGTAGTGTTACATTTTAATTAATAATTTGAAGAAGAGTTCACGTACATTTAAAGCTATATACCGATAGAAAGTGTACAAAATTTAATTTTCAGACAATTAATTTTCTTTATTGTTATTCGGTGATAAAGAATCTAATTCGCTGGTTTAGAACCAAACTCACGTTCTTTTTTTTTTTTTTTTTTTTTTTTTTTTTTTTTTCAGTCACCAGTATGATGACCCATTTATTCTCCCCGTAATTTGGCATGTTGTGGGTCGGGGAGGACCATCCCACTGCACGCCTTACAAACAAACATATAAAACTGATTATATATACATATTATTAAACATTAAATTGTATGTGTTTTTCTATATTATATTAATTTACATGTATAGCCATTTTTATAAATGAAAAAAAACAACAAAAAAACACAAATGAATATAGTACGTTTGTTTTACGGGGGAAAGATAGAAAAAAATACAAATGAAAAAAAAAAAAAAGGTTTTAGTTCTTAATGCTCTCTCTACATGGCCACATCTCTCCTACCTAGCATAATTTTTAATGTACATGTATATTTTATCCGATAGTTGTCAGATTCTTGGGCTGAATAAAGCCTAAAACACCAATTTTAGGGGTGAGCTCCTCGCTTGTTTATGCAACAAAATTATTTTAAAAGGTTCATGTATTTGTTCCATTTTTTTTCAAATGGTTCGAAAGCATTGTTTTGTGCTGCTATACATTCTAGAATTTTAAACGACTTTATTATCCTATTTTTGAATGCCTCTATAGACAGTTTATTTTGTAAATGTTTGGTACTGAAAATATAATATTTAATTTCAAGTAATATGTACAAGTCGGCTGGTGTTAATGTGTTACCAATGTTAAAAATAAATGATTCTTCAGTAAAATTTAAGTATATGTCATTACTGGACAACCACATTTTTAATTTATTAAGTATAGATTGCGTTTCAGGACAATACCAAAGCATATGGATTAATGTTTCCTCTTGTTGACAATCCTTGCACAGTGAACTATCAGTGATGTTGATTTTGTGTAGAAATCGTCTAGTTGGAAGTATTCTATGATTTACCCGTACTTGAAACCATTGTAATACTGTACTTGTTGAGGATTTAAAAGGAGACAGGTATATATCGTTCCATGTTTCTTCTTCTATATTATACATTTCCTCCCATTTGGGTTTTGAAGTTGGTTTACTCGGGTTTTGGTTAAGAATATTATACAGATCCCGAGATCCATTTTTACTATTAAGAAATGGATACATATTGAAAGGAAGAATTGGATTTGGTATTTTGTTTATCGATTGTGTGGGAATATTTTTCGTAATATAAGTTTTTATTGCTGCAATAATTCCGTTATATGTTAAAAAGCAAGCATTTAAATTATATAAGTTATTAAATTCCTCAACAGAATAAAAAAATCCATTTTCATCTATTAAATCATTAAGGTAGTAAATACCCTTTTCATACCAAGATTTGTAAAATACTACTTTACCTCCAACTAAGATATTATGGTTATAAAATAGTGAAGTTGTTAAACAATTGTTGGCACATAAAATGCTCTTATTAAGATCTAAAATATCCATGTATGCTTTCAATACATCCTTCCAAAATAGGTTGGTCATCTTTTGTATTAATAATTCTGAATAGCCTGTGCCCAAGTTTGTTAGTTTGTTTATATTTATTATATGTGTTACTGTATTTTGCCACTGTCCACCTTTAAGAGTAAGTCTTCTAATCCAAGTTGCCTTAAGTCCATATATAAATGCTTTGAGATTGATCATTTTCAGACCACCCTCATTATATTGTTTGATTAAAATGCTTCTCTTTATTTTTGCTGGTCCCTCCCATAAGAATTCATAAAACGTGTCATTGATTTTTTTAATAATTGAATCTTTTGGATTAGGCAATGAAATAAATAAATGATTAAGAATGGGTAGTAATATTGTTTTAATTACTGTTATTTTACCAATTGGTGTAAGATATCTGCGTTTCCAAAGTTTAATTAGATTCTGTATTTTTTCTATCTTATCATTGTAATTTATATCAATTATCTTGTCAAAGTCAACATTAAAATGTATACCTACGTTCTTCATTAGGCAATCACTATTTTGTTTTTGTTTCAATTCTGATTTACCAATTTTTACCAACCCGTATCACACCTCGCCATGAAAATGGTACGGGTATATAGTGTTACCCTTGTCCGTCCCGTTTTTACATTCAAGTTTTTTATTAAGTCAACTTCTCAGATACCAAAAGCCGGACAGTTTTCAAACTATATGGCAGCAATATATTCCTACCCAAAATCAGGTCAATATAAATGACATTGGCCTACCTTTTACACTTTGTTAATTTACATTAAAGTTTTACATTGAAGTTTGATACATTAATTTTTTTAGTCAAGTCCATTTCATAATTTTTTTAGTCAAGTCCATTTCATCAACACCAGATGCCTTACAGCTTTCAAAAGGTACAAATGTTTATAACTACATGACGGCGGAGTTTCAATGAAAAATAGGTCAATATGAATTATCTTGACCTACTTTTGGCACTTTGTTAATTTTACATTAAAATTTTACATTCAAGTTTTCAAGTTTTTTATTATTTCCATTACTGAGACACCTAAAGCCACACAGCTTTCAAACTTCATACACCATTATATCTATATGTTCCTACCTCAAAACAGGTCAGTATCAGTGACCTTGACCTGAATTTTTAACTTTGTTAATTTACATTACCGTTTTACATTCAAGTTTTATATTATGTCCATTTATGAGACACCTAAAGCCACACAGCTTTCAAACTTCATACACCATTACAACTATATGACAACAATATGTTCTTGCACAAAAGCAGCTCAATATCAGTGACCTTGACCTATTTTTTTTTTTTTATTCATTTGCATTTAATTTGCTGGGATTTTTAAATTTTGAAGTATGTAATTATTAATATTTCACTCCAATGTTTACTTGGAAAGCACTCTTTCACTGAACAAGAAAATATTTTGTCTTCTGTAACTTCTGGCCTCCCATGGAACCCAAATTGTGATGGCACGCAAAATGTTGAATAAACATATATCAAAGTTTGCATGTAAGCTGTACGGTGTGAATGAATACCTTTGACGGGGAAATAAACGGGTGTCTTCACAGGAACTCAAAAAGGAAAGAAACTGCTTGATTCAATTCTTATGACAAGCCATGAAAACGCTTGATTCCAGTTTTGTTGCACATGGTGAGAAAAAGCTTGATCTAAATTACAAAATTAACAATGAGAAAACACATGATTCCAGTTACAGTGAAAATCCTAGCGGCAGCACGGTTGACCTTTCGTATCAAAAGTTAGCGTTATCTTGACAAAGATTTGTGTGAATGCTTTGTTGCAACTAACACTTGTTACTATAAATACATTTGTTATTGACATGAATGTCATTTCTTCATATTTACTTCTTTTTCTTTGTTTCCATGGGTTTTGCACACAATATAACCTACTTATGTGTTAATTAATTAATTCATTACATGGGGCCTTAAAACACCATTAATTATTCACTGACTGACTGACTGACACTCATTTATTATTATTGCGTTTAAAGTTTGCTTGTTTTGTTTGTAGGATGTTTTATGTCATTTTCAAGACATGTAAGGTTATATATGGCGGTCGATTTTTTGTGGTGGAGGCAGACCACCCACTTTTCCAGGTAGAACCAGTACCGTACATCTAGCGCCATCTGTAAGAATCGCTGCTTCCTCACTTACAAGTCAAGCTCCCAGTGGGATTTGAACCAGCAGCGGTGAGAGGCGAAGGTTTACAGCGCAACGTCGTTAGCCATTCGGCCACGGTGATGATTCATTTGATTTGAATGGAGTTTAACATCATTTAATGAGTTTAGCACTTACTTTTGAAATTAAAACAATTTGTTTGACTGCATGTATGTAAATATTACTTTTTACGAAATGCAAATGACCAAGGAGGGTGAAAGTGGAATGTGTTTGTGTGTGTTTGAATTGAATGTTTTTAATGGCTTAATCAGCACAACACAATATAGGTTACTTAATGCTGAATAGGAATCCGGGAACCAGCCCTACACTTCCTAACAAATTTATATCTATGTTTCTTTAATGTGTTCGGATGATACACAAAATTATATCTATGTTTCTTTAATGTGCTCGGATGATACACAAAATTATATCTATGTTTCTTTAATGTGCTCGGATGATACACAAAATTATATCTATGTTTCTTTAATGTGCTCGGATGATACACAAAATTATATCTATGTTTCTTTAATGTGCTCGGATGATACACAAAATTATATCTATGTTTCTTTAATGTGCTCGGATTATACACGCGACCGCGCAGTTTACGTTCCCATCAAAGGCATGAAGTTAGAAGTAAATAATTAACCATGCATAATTTAAAAAAAGTTGACTGGACGGAATGAAGTCGGAGTTTAGCCGAATCAGAATTTAACGGCACGCTGCCACAAAAGGGTTATATGACCCCAACAGAAATGAACAGGCCCGCTCTCCATTTACTTCTAGATAAAACATATGCAGAATAGGCATAGAACCTTCTCATCTGCAGAATTGCAGTTGTTGCAAATTCTACTGTAAACACTCCATCTTTCACTGGAGCCACCACTCAAGTAGCACTTGAAACAATACAGGGATGACAATTAAGCATTTTAATGAACATGGCAAAAATGACACAATGAACTTCGGGGGATATACATGTAACATTATCAACACATGTTAACTGACATAAAGTTGCGGTGGCCGAATGTTTAGCCTCTTTGCAACTCTTTCAAAAGGTTTCGGGTTCGAATCACAGTGCGGTCACATCTCAGATTTTTAGAACATACTCCCGCAGTAGTTTACCCCATGCACGTTAAAGATATCGCTGAACTTTTGTGTTTTCACAACCGTAAACCTAGGCTAAGCCTTATCTCTGTGACGTGGTTTCATATGTCCCCAATAAAGGTTTTTAAAGTAAAAAAGAAAGAAAAAAAAGAAGAAGGGCAGGAAGTTTAACATGAAGTGTAATGAACCCCAAGCAATAGACATTAAAATCTATTTATAGTAACACACGCTTGACTTCTGTATGTTACAAACAAAACATTTATTGAAACTGTTGTCATATTAACGCGGCCTTTTGCTTTCCGAGGTCAATCGTGCTTCTGCTAGGAGTTTACCTGTATATGACAGTGAAGGAATATTTGATACTCGTTACATTGCACATAGTGATTTATTTTTTTTACATTAGTTATAAGCTTTTTAAAGTATATATAAAAACCAGCACATGCATCTACATAAGCAGAATAACCCTTTAGCGGGGCATTCGTGTCCAATGGACATTTTCTAGTGGTAGTAATATCTCATAATATTTTAGGTCTTGCAACTCATTGGCCTTTCACCTTTCCATAAAGATTACATCTAGCAAGTCATGTTTAGAAATGTTGTAGAAGAACATTAAATATAAGAACCATGTTAAATACACATAAATCGCTGCAAAAGATGGTGCTACTATTTGATGTTCTTCTTCAACATTTCTAGATATAACTCACTAGAAGTAATCTTTATGGAAAGATGAAAGGATAAGGAATTGCATGACATAAAATCTGAGGAGATATTATTACCCTAAACCCCAGCGTTTGGTAGCATCTACACACATTATGCATACACTGTAGCCAGTTAATATTTTGTCTGCTTCAAGATAAAGGTTTCAGCACTCTGACCATTTTTACAGGTAAAGCTATTAATAGATGCACCAAATTCAAAATTTGACAGTTAGGAATAAAAGTTTTGTTCTAGAAAGTATGGAAAATAAATACATTATATAATTATTTTTGATATATCTGTATAGAGTAATGTTTAGTGTATTTACATGCCAAATTTTATGGTTTAAAAATACTTTATTATTTAGAAATGTGTGATTAAACCTCTCTGAGCAGCATAATGCATAAAATGATCAGAAAAGTTTCTCTGGGACCATTTTGTTTTTTTTATACTCAACCCTGGCCTTTAAAGGTGTGATACCGGTTGCTGAAAATTGGTAAAATCAGAAAAAATAAAGCAAAAACAAAGTATCGGTTGCCTAATGAAGAAAGACAGTTTGTTCCTAAACTAGCGAAACAGATTCTTTATCACCACAAACAATGAAGAAAATTAATTGGCTAAAAAATAAATTTTAAACACTTTCTATCGGTATATGGCTTTAAAAAATTGGTAAACTGTTCTTCAAATTATTAATTAAAATGTAACACTACCATTTGTTTTTGTAGAGGTGATACGTATAACACGCCCGATAAGCCGTAAATCGATCGATACAGGTAGAGACGACAACCATATTTTGGAATACGTTGTTTCAAGACCAGTTATATAAGGACTGGGAGACATTCGATCAGTCAGTCGATCATGTTATAATAATGTGAAATGTCACCACTAATTAACAACCCAGGAGTGACCTTGACCTGTGAGGTAAGAACCTGATTTTTTTATATATAAGGAGAAAATACACATGTAAAATCGGTTGTAATACAGGCTAAGATCGAATAATAATAGTTCTGTGAATACAGGGCTATACTAAATGAAACTCCATACACCTACCCACCCCACTTGTTGCTGCACTCACCGATACGATCAGTCATTTTCTTTTATACACTCCGAACCATCTAACATCCTGTTTTTTATTAGTTGATATAAACATTCTATTGCCAATTTATAATCGCAAAAGGGTTGGGCTATAAGTTCTAACTTCCCGAAAAAGATCCTCTAAATATTAAAAAAACTAAAATTGGGGCAGCTGCCTTTTTAGTGAGCTCGGAGCACAACAAAGCAACAGATTTTTAAGAATGGCCCTGTCTCAAAGTATTGGAAATGAGAGAATACGTATGAATGTCAATCTCATTAAAATCAGACCCGTTATCATGCTACGATACTCTACACTACTAAGGATCTGACAACACTGCATTGGAGGTCACGTCAGATTGACCTTAAGATTAGCCAATCAGATTTCAGCTTACAATATTGCTCGGTATAGACTGCTTCACTGCGCATGTCGCGTTTCTGTCAAATGCTGTGGAGCAGTCTACGCTCGGTATTAAAAAAGACAATGTCCGTAACTTTTAGCTTATTAAAACACAAATAATTGAGTTGGCAAACATAACACACCAACCAACCATTAGTGAATATTTACTGAATAAAACCAAGATTGTTTGACGGAATTCAATAGCAGTACCGCTGCGTGGGATTGAACTCGTAACTCAAACTAAAATTACACTCGCGTATAATAATAATAGAAAGTCACAATAGCCGACTGAGCTACCGACTGAGCTAAACGGGCCACACATTAGTTAAGACATACTATACTCGCTATAGAAAACCTAACATCACAATAATCTCGGTAGAATATATATTTTTCAGATGCAAATAGAATGTTGCGAATGTTTTCAAAATTATTTTCTTCGTATTCTTGATGTAAAACATGCCATGCAGTTCATTACTTTGAATTTATCTTTCAATCTACAGCAATAACAGTGATTTTATCTTTTTTCGGATATATGTGTTTTATGTGGATTTTCGTTTGTTCAGTTCACTCGAACATCATCTGAAGTGCATATTAAATGCGCGATTTCATTGGTTGAATTTAGTTGATCTCATGAATATTGATTAGATGAACGGTCGATCTGACGTGACCTCCAAGGCAGATCCTATAGCGGAGAGTATCAAAGTGTAATTAGGACTGGATTTTAATGAGATTGTACATTTTGGGAGGGCTAAACTTAGAAAGAATACTTAGGATACTTAGAAAGATCCTGACGAATCATATCATTTTTTGCAGCTGTGGAAAGAGCTCACATTGTATGGGTATGAACAAAAGATGTAAAATAGTAAAAAAAACAGTAGGACAGTTTTGAAGCAAAAAAACTTGAATCAAGACTTTGTTGATTGTTTTTGCAGTGAACTCTTTAAAAAGTCATGGGGTTTTCGGGGGCCCCACCATGTTTCAGTGAATCAATAAATCATTCATTCTTTCTATTAGCACAGTTGCAGATTTAGTACCTTCCCTGTGGAGACCCCTAGCAGAGGGCCAGCAGATCTCAGATAATGGATTAGATAAGGTGAGATAATCTAACACTTACATGCTCATGTATTAACAGCTACATCTGATGAAGATGATAACAATAATCACATGTACAAACATTCTGCTCATTGATTAATTGGTCCCCCAGCTAATGGGCCTGTAATTCAAATTTTATGCTGAGTAATTGGGACTGTCTGGGCATATAGCCTGCTGCTGCAATTTGTGGGTACATTATGTGTGAAATGTAAATGAGTTTATAAATGTTTGTCTTATTTGATCTCAAAAGACCAAGATGTTTTATCTATATTTTGGATAGCTGCTAATTGGGAACAGTATAATTATTCTGATGTTGCACATTATGTGTGAAAAGTTAACGAGTGTTTAAACAATTATCTATTTGATCTCGGGGACACCTACTCCATTGCTTAGCTATTTTATATTGATGCTGCTTTCTGATGTTTACAGTATATAATTATTGTGAAACTGCATCACACGCCAATCTTGCCCATTATGTTTTCGAACTCTGAAATAGTTTTAATGTGAAATGCAAGTGTTTTGTCTGTACAGGCGGTAGCGTAGCTCGACGAACATTTGAAATATGCAAGGACACTATTTAGGGACTTTCGCTGAGAAAATGGAGAGGGTTTTGAGGCATTGCTCCCCGCCTCCCATGAATATTTTTAAAGTATGAAATGCAGATCCTGCCATTTGGCGTGTTAAAGCAGATCCTGCCATTTGGCGTGTTAAAATTGTTCTTTTTTGTAAGCAATCAATGTCTTTTATTTTCAATTGTTTTTTGTGATAAACACCTTTAAAACCCTTTAGGTTTGAATGCAATTTTTTTTACTTCTTTCTTTTTTTTTCCATTTTTTTTCTCAATGATACGCACGTGCATGCATGCATATGACTGGCTACGCCTCTGGCGGGTATGGATTTGCAATCTTTGCCTATTTACAGATTCGAAAAAACATTCATCTTCATACAGAGTACCACTGGAGAGTCCATTTCAAGACACCAAACAACTTGTATCTCAAACATCCATCCAGGGTCAACAGGCGAATTACAGCATTCCTCTGTTGAACGGTAGGCATGAATTACAGCATTCCTCTGTTGAACGGTAGGCATGAATTACAGCATTCCTCTGTTGAACGGTAGGCATGAATTACAGCATTCCTCTGTTGAACGGTAGGCATGAATTACAGCATTCCTCTGTTGAACGGTAGGCATGAATTACAGCATTCCTCTGTTGAACGGTAGGCATGAATTACAGCATTCCTCTGTTGAACGTGAATTACAGCATTCCTCTGTTGAACGGTAGGCATGAATTACAGCATTCCTCTGTTGAACGGTAGGCATGAATTACAGCATTCCTCTGTTGAACGGTAGGCATTACAGCATTCCTCTGTTGAACGGTAGGCATGAATTACAGCATTCCTCTGTTGAACGGTAGGCATTACAGCATTCCTCTGTTGAACGGTAGGCATTACAGCATTCCTCTGTTGAACGGTAGGCATAATAAAGAGACGGAAAAACAACCCGTGTGCTTTGTCCTCGTGTTGCTTTAGTGGAAATCTCAAGAAAGGCATCGCAGTGTTATGCTTTCATAATGTCGAAGAGTAATAATAAAAAGATAAAAAACACTATGCTTGATCCGACTTAGTAAATTGGGGTCAAGCGAAAAAATAATCCATCATGAGTTATGAGGCCCTCCCAGGGGTGATCCTTGTTCTCCAGATACAACCCATGGGAGGGCCTCGTCATCTATGTGGGATACGAAAATCTCATGGTGTCGGTAAATCCCCTGGGACTTGACAGTGCTCTGGTGAGATTGCCTTATCCCACATGGACACATGGATACTTACTGTGTTTCTGCCTAATTTTTTTAACATACTATACATGGATACTTACTGTGTTTCTGCCTAATTTTCTTAACATACTATATTTCAATTGAATAGTCGTTTTAAGGCTCGTCAACACATTGCTTAGGTTATTTTAAGCTGCCCCAGAGAAAGGATTCATAGGAATCTAGGACTATGAATCCAGGAAAAATGCCCTACTCATACTATCAAACATATTTCTATGGTTCTTAGATTTCTATGGTTCTTTAACGTGCTCGAAGAACAGACTTTACATGGGACATTCGGGTTTACGTCTGCAGCTGACGGACAAGTCTAAACAAATATTTTTGCATAAGGATTTACTGAAGTAACCTAGTGGTGCCTGTGAGGTTCGAACAAGGGCCTCGCTACCTGACATTGGCCCTACATACACCCTCCCCCCACACCCTTTGGATATGTGTTTTTATTGGAGTGACCCTTTCTCAGTATAACAAGTATTAAATTTGATTTATCAGGTGGCTGTAGTAAAAATGCACAGTAGTTTCCCTTTGCTCATTTTGAATATTCTTAATACACGCGTTAACACTCAGTCTGAACAGCACGTCATGCTGGGTAACATACCACTAAAGCATGCTGGGTAAGCTATAGCTAAAGTATGCTGGGATATGAGGTACTTTAATCTCCACATTTATTGCCCCACTTATAACTGGTATCCCCTTATCCCCTTTCATCAGAGTGTCAATGCCCTGCTGTGGCCCCTATTGGGAATAAGTGGCTGCACAGTGGGGTCGTTTCTGGCCCTGTTTCTATAAGACAATTAATATTTTTACATTTTTATTGACTTTAGCCTGGTAATATATATTATAAGCTACTTTATGTGTTCTGACTTTATTTTAATGATTCAGGATCAAAGTTTTAGTGAAGAACAGGTTTGTAAACCTGTTTCATGATTACACAATTATAAGTTAGGAGAGAGCAGACATATGGTTTGAGGAAGTGGTGGAAAACGTGTTTATTTGGTTGGATTTGGTAATTTGGAAAAAGTGGACAAAATATTTGGCAAGTGGCAAAACCAGTCCTTTTTTCTCCAGGAGTATATAGGGCAAATAAAAATGCTAATCTTTTTCAGTAAGTGGGAAATGTAGGGAAGTGGATGACTAAGCCCTACCCACTTTGTCAGCCCTTTATTAATAATGAGGAAATCCTAACATCTGGACATAGATATTGGTGAGTAAACTGATGATTAAAACATAAAAAAATACATCTAAGCCGAACAATTCATTAAAACCGCTTGGGGTCTATGAGTCAAGTGAAGTCGACGGATCCTGAGTGATTCAAGTGGTGGGATTATTTAATATACTGATTAGAAATTAAAAACATTCTTTATTCAGATGAGACAAAAAATAATTGTTTTATGTCCCATCACAGACCTAATAACAAATATTTATTGACATATCTGTGGTCCCATATATCAATTTTCACATGTGCATGTGTTTTTGGCTCCAGAAATTCTAGGCGACAGCAAATGTATAATTCGTTTGAGAATGAGTGATTATGTGTCAAAATCACAGACCTAATAACAAATATTTATTGATATATCTGTGGTCCCATCATCACAGACCTAATAACAAATATTTATTGATATATCTGTGGTCCCATCATCACAGACCTAATAAAAAATATTTATTGGTATATCTGTGGTCCCATTTCTTCTTTTTTTAACTTGTGTACCTTAATATCGTTTGCATTTATTATTGCTTTTGCCTTCTCGTTTGTCTGTTTGCGTGTTTGTTTCTGTGTTTTGAGGTTGACTGTCCTCCTTGAATGCTACTTTCCCTGTCCGATCTTTTTATATTTCTCTTAAAGTGACACAGTGCAACCTTTTTCTTTTTCTTTTTAAAAACTCACAGGGTCTATAAGTTTTTCTACATAACTTGCATTTGTTCAGTCAATATTAAGAATAGTATGAAGTGAATTGTTTTTGCATATTATTAACTATTATGTTGCACCAATAATATATTTAAATCTATGTAGAATAACACAAAAGATGAAAATGCAATTCTTTTTAATTAATTTTGTGCAAGCAAGTTTAAAGTCAAAATGATACTACATAAATGCATTTCATGCTTGATAAACACTTCAAAATTGCCAACTGTCTCTTTAAATTAAGTATATTTTATAAATTTGCTTTTCTTATTTTTTTTGTTTTTCTCCACATTATAATTTGAGCCTTAGCATTGATCACAAATGATATAAAGTTACATGTATTAGTACCAATACTTTGTATGTTTCAATACACCATATATATACAATTTAATGGGAAATCATGTTTTCTGTTATTGTTTTTTCCTTTCCTTCTATCCATACTTGCAAAAGCAGCTTTTCATCTTTCACACTTTTGTTACAGCTGAACCAATCAGAATTGAGCACACTGAGCCTGTTGACCAATGAGCAGCGAGTATTGGCTGTAGCAGTGTTGTGTAGTGTAAACAGCTCCCCAAGAGTCCTGGCCGTACAGTTGATCGTATGTGGTGTAAGGTATACTATATCACCAGTGTAATCTTCCATGGTGTAAAATACTATACCTATATACTGTGACACTGGCTTTAGATCAGATTGGATATTTTATACAGTCTAATAGGGTAATACCTACCATTAGACGCTGTTCAGTGTTTGCGTCTATATTACTGTATTCAATTTTCACCTTTACGGTTTTTGACTCGTTTGATAGTTTAGTTTGTCGTTACTTGAGAAGGGTATAGTTGTATTTAACAGTGTAATTGTCACTGAGTGTGGATTACTCCCAAGGAAGGCACAGGATAATAATTCCACTTGTTGAGATATTTTTGCAAGATATATACGTCGATATCAATCCTCAATTGTCACTGTGACGGAATGTATACATACGTAATTATCTACCTCAACTGAGCAGGCAGTTCATTAAATCCATTTTTTCTGTGCAGTGAACTTAGTCGCGGTTTGTACATTTGTGAGCTGTTTTGGTGTTCTCTCGAGGAATTCAAATTGTTGGATATATTCACAAAAGAATTTTGTTTTTTTGGATTTATGCAAAAGTTCTTTGCATTGCATAGAATTGATTGGCCAGTGTAGTTGGTAAAAGTGAACGTAGAGAGAAAAAATATTACTTCATAATCAAATATTCTCATTTCAAGTTCAAGTTTATTAACTGTGTTTTCGTAAAAAGTATATTTCCAGAGGACAGGATTTGAGGATTTATAATACTGACAGAACGGTAAAGCGTGGATTATTTATCACTTGTTGTAAGTACTACTTTTTAAAAGATTATTGTACTAAATTTACTTGATGAGTATGAAATTATTAACTATATTGATAAGAAAAAAATACTTTATACATTTTCTATTATTTAAATTGGGTCTTATAATATATAAAAACAGATATTTGCCAAACAAAAGCATTTGTCGTAACTGACAAGCAATCCTTGCCGTCTAAAAAGATGTAAAACAGCTGTTCAAGATAACATTTCAAGATAATTATTTACAAGATGAATTTATCTTCAAATTTTGTCTTCACTTTTTAGATGAATATCATCTTCAAGTTTTATCTTCAGTTATTTTGAGGTAATTTGTTTATATTGTGTTTAATGAGAACACTTGATAAAATTTATTATACTAAATACTCAGAAAATTCATCGAACAAAAATTTATCTGTACAGCCTGTATTTAAACAACAAACCTCCTGCACTCCCACCCCACACCCATCTACCCCAACATACCTCGCCCACCAACAAGCATGTTAAATTAATACTTGCCGTAAACACGTCTTTAATAAGGCCCTTGTATAGAATCTTCCACTGACCTCTTTTATATATTTTATGAAAAATATGCTAATTTTACCCGTGGCACAGAGATTTAACATTGAGCTGTAAATTGGAATTTCGTTAGACCAGTATATCATTTATCATGCTATGTTCATGTTAAGTCATGGTCGCCAATCAAACAACGATGTGTTAAACATTTGACCTGGCTGTCCACCAACTTTCAATAACATTTATATACCCCAGTCTTTAAATCGTGGTTTATATCAAAAGGATTAATCCCCGATTTTGCAAACATTAACGTCACATCATAGAATCAGTTATGATAATCCTAATCCTTTAATCTCGACCGTTCATTTTTAATGACTTAATTTGGATTTTTGTAATCCAGATTGTAGATAAAGTATGGTTGCCCATCTGATACTGTTGTTGTGAAGAGTTCACGCCTAGCCAATAGTCTACAAAGTTGTGTTTATTATGGTCAAATATATAAATCTGTCAGAGCTTTAAACAACACTGTCTAACAATTAACAAAGAGAGAAAAATAAAACATTTCGTAACTTTTTATAAATTTTATTTTATTTCCTTTCTTCCTTGTTTCTGTGTAACAATGAGTATTTTATTTGTGTTTTTTTTGTATGTTTTTTTCTCCCCAAAAACATTGGAATATAGGGCAAAATCATATCAGTAAATCTGTTTAAAAATGATCAGCTGATGTTATTTTTTTGATAGTTATCTATCTTTAAATACTTCCTTGAGTGTCGCTAGCTCATAATACACACAAAGAACAACACCATGTTCGTAGCATTGTTGCAACAATAACCGAACAATTTGTAGATTTGTTGCGGAATTACAAATTGAAATGTGTTCAAATAAACATACAAAATGGACGGGGAGGGCATACCCTGAACCCTACTATATCTGGGCATATTATTTATTTTATGAGTATATATTTATTTATATATTTTTATAACCTGCATACTTAGTTTTATGGAATGTTTTATCAGTCTTGAAATCATCTCTACAACTTACTTACTAAAAGAAAAATTGTCCAATTAAATATGAATAATTTACAATTCTTTCCACCAGGCAATAAATACATACTTAGTTTCATGTATTTCTAGAATTTTGAAATTTAACCAAACATGAAAAGAAAATTACATATTCATCATAGACGGAGAAAACTTGCATGTTAAGAGTAATAAATAAATGTAAAGTAGTTGGCTCGAGTAGCTATGCATCGCACAATGAACTTTCAAACATTTACAAAGCCATTGCTGAGTTTGATATATTCAGAAAAATGTCACGCAACGATTTCAAGTGTTTATGTCTTTCATATTTTAAAGGGACAAATGGTTATCATGTTTTTTTGAGTTTCAGCGTCCAATTAGTTTGTATTTTAGCAAATCATTATTAATGAGTATTGGAGTGGTTGAAGTAAATTGGTTTTGCATATAATTAATTAATTGTTGATCATATATTGCACCAATCCATGGTAGAATGATGAAGAAAACATTGGAAACTCAAAATGTTAATAAAGGCTATTCCATTAAAACATACCTGGGACTCCAGGAAGGCAATTTAATCAACATCTGTGGGTGATCCCCGTTTCCTGAAATTCGCTTTTTTAAACTTTTGCATCTATGTATGAGTGTCTGTGGATTTCAAAAGTGCCTTCCTGGTGTCCCTTATATGTTTTAATGGAATAGCCCTTACATGAAACCAGGTTTAAAATGATAAAGTTATAATGATACTGGACCAGGGTTCTGATATTAAGGCTTTGTGTCCCTTTAAGCCATGTGCACGGCAATAATTGGAAGTAATTTATTCCTACTTTTGCCAAACTACCATAGAATTATCCTGTGTTTTTTTTTGTGAATGGACATATCTGGCTTGACACTTTTATCCATGGGTGTTTATTGTGACACAGATCTCTGTAGGAGATAAGAAATACACTGTACAACTTTTACTACAAATTCTTCAAACTTTTATGGTATTTGTATCGGGTTTTAATGACCAAGGGTAACAGAAAAGAAGTTTAATTAATTCGCGATTTCTTTATAGCCATTGTTGTAATACTGCGAGGCAAGGTAGACAGAAATAATCCATAAATTATATAAGTAAGACTTGACAGCAGGAGTTGTTATGTAGATTTAATTGATGGTATCGGGTCAATGATTAAATAGGTTTATGTTGCCCTGTGTGATTTACACTGTCTTACTGTTATGTTGCTCTGAGTGGGATTTACACTGTCTTACTGTTATGTTGCCTTATGTGTGTTCTTTTGCCCTATGTGATTTACACTGTCTTATTGTTATGTTGCCCTATGTGATTTACACTGTCTTACTGTTATGTTGCCTATGTGATTTACACTGTCTTACTGTTATGTTGCCTATGTGATTTACACTGTCTTACTGTTGTGTTGCCCTATCTGATTTACACTGTCTTACTGTTATGTTGCCCTATGTGATTTACACTGTCTTACTGTTATGTTGCCCTATGTGATTTACACTGTCTTACTGTTATGTTGCCCTATGTGATTTACACTGTCTTACTGTTATGTTGCCCTATGTGATTTACACTGTCTTACTGTTATGTTGCCCTATGTGATTTACACTGTCTTACTGTTATGTTGCCCTATGTGATTTACACTGTCTTACTGTTATGTTGCCCTATGTGATTTACACTGTCTTACTGTTATGTTGCCCTATGTGATTTACACTGTCTTACTGTTATGTTGCCCTATGTGATTTACACTGTCTTACTGTTGTGTTGCCCTATGTGATTTACACTGTCTTACTGTTATGTTGCCTATGTGATTTACACTGTCTTACTGTTATGTTGCCCTATGTGATTTACACTGTCTTACTGTTATGTTGCCTATGTGATTTACACTGTCTTACTGTTATGTTGCCCTATGTGATTTACACTGTCTTACTGTTATGTTGCCCTATGTGATTTACACTGTCTTACTGTTATGTTGCCTATGTGATTTACACTGTCTTACTGTTATGTTGCCCTATGTGATTTACACTGTCTTACTGTTATGTTGCCTATGTGATTTACACTGTCTTACTGTTATGTTGCCCTATGTGATTTACACTGTCTTACTGTTATGTTGCCCTATGTGATTTACACTGTCTTACTGTTATGTTGCCTATGTGATTTACACTGTCTTACTGTTATGTTGCCCTATGTGATTTACACTGTCTTACTGTTATGTTGCCTATGTGATTTACACTGTCTTACTGTTATGTTGCCCTATGTGATTTACACTGTCTTACTGTTATGTTGCCCTATGTGATTTACACTGTCTTACTGTTATGTTGCCCTATGTGATTTACACTGTCTTACTGTTATGTTGCCCTATGTGATTTACACTGTCTTACTGTTATGTTGCCCTATGTGATTTACACTGTCTTACTGTTATGTTGCCTATGTGATATTTACACTGTCTTACTGTTATGTTGCCCTATGTGATTTACACTGTCTTACTGTTATGTTGCCCTATGTGATTTACACTGTCTTACTGTTATGTTGCCCTATGTGATTTACACTGTCTTACTGTTATGTTGCCCTTTGTGATTTACACTGTCTTACTGTTATGTTGCCCTATGTGATTTACACTGTCTTATTGTTATGTTGCCCTATGTGATTTACACTGTCTTACTATTATGTTGCCCTATGTGATTTACACTTTCTTTAGATGTTTTCATCTATTTTACTGAACAGCTTGTTTGGTTAATTATTATTAATCCAAATATTTTATATATCCTATATTCTGTAAATTGTACTGTACTGTCTGTGTTTGATAACATATCATAATATGTTGGATTTATACGGAATTGTTTGGGAAAGAAATGTTTTCGTAATATTATGCTAATGCTAGACTTGGCTGACATGCTGTCAATGGTAATTTATTGCCCCCTTATATTTTTTTAATAATTGCAACTGTGTTAACCCAGTCTTGATGGTTCTTAAAAGTTAAATGGATACACGGCAATCTGGCAGTTTTTCTTTATTAATCCGGTATTATGTTGACTTTAAAACTACTTGCATATATATCATTAAATAAAATTTTGAGTTTTTCATTTTTTCGTCTTATTTCACCATAGGTTTAAATATATTATTGGTGCAATATAATCACCAGTTAGTAATGTGCAAAAACAATGCACTTTAAAAGCGTTTCTTCTATCTCTTGGACATGGGTATTTATAATTCAGAAAGCATTTCTTCTATTTCTCGGACATCGTGTATTTATAATTCGGAAAGCATTTCTTCTATTTCTCGGATGTGTATTTATAATTCGGAAAGCATTTCTTCTATTTCTCAGACGTGTATTTATAATTCGGGATTCCTACTTGCTAATATAAAATATGAAACGTGAATTTACATGGAATTATTCCTGTTCCCAGGCATTGAACGAGTCGTAGGGATTTTATTGTCACAGAAATTTATCACCCTGACTCAGACGGCACAGTTGAGCCGTGAATCATGGCTACATGGTCTGGTCTGCGACTAAAATGGAGATATAAATCCGAAAGATATTCATGCTAATACAAATTCGCAGTGAACCTCCATGTTTTTAAATGCCATTTGAATACAAATTACAGAGAATTTCCTTAATTTCTTTTCTTCTTAAATCTAATTTAGGCTATTTGTTTGCATTTTTGCATTAAACCGGCTTGCTTTGAATACCCTTTGAATATAATTTACAGAGAATGACAACATTTCCATTCTTGTGAAACTGATTTGTGCTATTTCTTCATTCAGAGCTGAATTATTGACAGAGATAACTGCATCTCTGAAATAATTATTTCCATTAACAATAGTTTTCATTCATGGTTAAATCTTCTATAATCGTCAAAATGATATAGATAAGAAAATTGTCTCTTTCGGTATAACGCTTTTAACGTCGGAAAGCAAAAATTGTTTGGAGGCACGTACAGCAACATTATTTTTCGTCCCTTGTGCCAAATTTTAGTGTAGAAGGGTTGTAATACTTTAAAAAAAAGGCCTAAGTTTATTCTTTGCATCTGTTGTAAAGTGCGAATTGTATATACAGCAATGTAAGCACGTGTACCCATGTTTGTGTTGCACGCGAAATTTGTAATATTCAGTTATACTGAGCTATTCTCTAGTATAGAGAATCTTCACAGTAAAATCACTGTTTTGAAATTGAATCTGCACTGTATTAAATCGCTATCTCTGTGTGCCTGTTTCAGTCAGTGCATGAGAGATAGGAGCAGATATGGGTGCCGTGTCCATGTTGATGGGAAACTTGTACATGCAGAGTTTGTTCCGCTCTCTCCCCTCCACTAATCTGTTATCTTATCTCCCTTGTTTTTGAAGTTTTGTGAATTGGGCAGGAAGTTTTGCCTGAGAAGTTTTTGTTGCTTTACAAATGTAGTGGAAAATTGAATTGAAGTTGTAGAATATCTGGGTTATGTCAAACATCAAATTGACCTCTGCAAATATTTGCCCTAGATCTAGGTCCCTATCTAGTGGTACATGTACTTCACAATCTTAAAGGTTATGTGTTGTATTTATGTTTTATATATTTATGTTTTATATATTGATTGTTTGACAATCTTCAAGGTTATGTGTTGTATTTATGTTTTATATAGTGATGGTTTGACAGTCTTCAAGGTTATGTGTTGTATTTATGTTTTATATAGTGATGGTTTGACAGTCTTCAAGGTTATGTGTTGTATTTATGTTTATATAGTGATGGTTTGACAATCTTCAAGGTTATGTGTTGTATTTATGTTTATATAGTGATGGTTTGACAGTCTTCAAGGTTATGTGTTGTATTTATGTTTATATAGTGATGGTTTGACAATCTTCAAGGTTATGTGTTGTATTTATGTTTTATATAGTGATGGTTTGACAGTCTTCAAGGTTATGTGTTGTATTTATGTTTTATATAGTGATGGTTTGACAGTCTTCAAGGTTATGTGTTGTATTTATGTTTATATAGTGATGGTTTGACAATCTTCAAGGTTATGTGTTGTATTTATGTTTATATAGTGATGGTTTGACAGTCTTCAAGGTTATGTGTTGTATTTATGTTTATATAGTGATGGTTTGACAATCTTCAAGGTTATGTGTTGTATTTATGTTTTATATAGTGATGGTTTGACAGTCTTCAAGGTTATGTGTTGTATTTATGTTTTAGATAGTGATGGTTTGACAGTCTTCAAGGTTATATGTTGTATTTATGTTTTATATAGTGATGGTTTGACAATCTTCAAGGTTATGTGTTGTATTTATGTTTTATATAGTGATGGTTTGACAATCTTCAAGGTTATGTGTTGTATTTATGTTTATATAGCGATGGTTTGACAGTCTTCAAGGTTATGTGTTGTATTTATGTTTTATATAGTGATGGTTTGACAGTCTTCAAGGTTATGTGTTGTATTTATGTTTTATATAGTGATGGTTTGACAATCTTCAAGGTTATGTGTTGTATTTATGTTTTATATATTGATGGTTTGACAATCTTCAAGGTTATTTGTTGTGTTTATGTTTTATATAGTGATGGTTTGGCAATCTTGAAGGTTGTGTGTTGTGTTTATGTTTTATATAGTGATGGTTTGACAATCTTCAAGGTTGTGTGTTGTATTTATGTTTTATATATTGGTGGTTTGACAGTCTTCAAGGTTGTGTGTTGTATTTATGTTTTATATATTGATGGTTTGATAGTCTTCAAGGTTGTGTGTTGTATTTATGTTTTATATATTGATGGTTTGACAGTCTTCAAGGTTGTGTGTTGTATTTATGTTTTATATATTGATGGTTTGACAGTCTTCAAGGTTATGTGTTGTATTTATGTTTTATATATTGATTTATGTTTTATATAGTGATGGTTTGACAGTCTTCAAGGTTATGTGTTGTGTTTATGTTTTATATAGTGATGGTTTGACAGTCTTCAAGGTTATGTGTTGTGTTTATGTTTTATATAGTGATGGTTTGACAGTCTTCAAGGTTATGTGTTGTATTTATGTTTTATATATTGATGGTTTGACATTTTATATAGTGATGGTTTGACAGTCTTCAAGGTTATATGTTGTATTTATGTTTTAGATAGTGATGGTTTGACAGTCTTCAAGGTTATGTGTTGTATTTATGTTTTATATAGTGATGGTTTGACAGTCTTCAAGGTTATGTGTTGTATTTATGTTTTATATATTGATGGTTTGACAGTCTTCAAGGTTATATGTTGTATTTATGTTTTAGATAGTGATGGTTTGACAGTCTTCAAGGTTATGTGTTGTATTTATGTTTTATATAGTGATGGTTTGACAATCTTCAAGGTTATGTGTTGTATTTATGTTTCATTTATTGATGGTTTGACAGTCTTCAAGGTTATGTGTTGTATTTGTGTTTTATATATTGCTGGTTTGACAATCTTCAAGGTAATGTGTTGTATTTATGTTTTATATAGTGATGGTTTGACAATCTTCATGATTATGTGTTGTATTTATGTTTCATATAGTGATGGTTTGACAGTCTACAAGGTTATGTGTTTATTTTGTTATTTATATTGATGTTTTTTGATGATTTTTCTCGTCGTATTATGCTATATATACTGGAAAGTCATAAAAAATACATTTTAAATAATCTGCTTGAGACAAAGCTGTGGATTTAATGGAGAGAGGGTTAGGGGTGGGGATGGGTAATAGGGACCTCAACCAACCTGAGATTTGAAAGAAAAAACGCCAAAATAAATAAATATTTAAAACGATTTTAATATGTTTGTTGGATGTCCCACTGCCGGAAAACCGTGGATCCGTGGATGAGACTGCATACATTTTGGATTATTAGTTAAGAAATTACTAACAAAAAATGAGCTCTAAGTGATTACACTCTTCAATGTTCTGCATAGTGATACTTTAACACTCTTCACTCTTGTGCCTTGTATTTAGTTTTTGTATCGTAGACACCAGATTGATGGGTGTTAAAGGACTTTGATATCACCCATGATGGCTCAGATCTGCATTGTAGTCAAACTAAAAAAAAGCAACACCACTGAGACAGCCATAAAAATTAACAACAGAATGGTATCTAATGCATTACTACAAAGTATCTACTCGGGATAAGTATATACTTAAAATCCTTTACTGTATCTTTGTTTTGCTTTTTTTAAAGGGATACGTGGCAATATAGATGTTTTAAAAACTCATGGCATCCCATTGGTTTTTTCACATAACCTGCATTTGTATAATCATTAATATTAATTATTAGAATAGTATAAAGCTGATTATTTTTGCATATTACTTACTGGTGATTATATTGCACCAATGATATATTTAAACCTGTGGTAGAATAAGATGAAAAAGTGAAAAAAAATATTTAAAATATATCAAGCAAGTTTAAGGTCGTTATGATACTGGATAAATAAGTCATAAAGCTAATACTAATAATTGATAAAAATGTCAAGATTGATGTGTGTCCCTTTAAAACCATACAAGAGAAAAGTCCTAAATCTTAATTAAATGTGGAGCTTTGCTGTTACGCAGACGCTGACGGTTGAATAAAATGTAAGGGAATAACGAACGATATAGTCTGAGATGTGGTAATTGTAACAAGCTTGAGAAAAAACACCCAGCAGAAAACTCGCGTCTCCCCTCTCTCACTTAACCCCTGACTTTCCAGAACTTTGAATGCGATTTTTATTTGTGGAAAACTAGCATCTCCCATCTGATTCTTGTATTAACTGACACAATGGCTCTCGTGGAAGTTTCTTTGGAATTTTCATCATGCTGAAAATGTCAGCTGTCCAAACAGTTTTAGGTGTTAGCTGGTCAGAACAGGCATTTTACATAGCATCTGAATGTCAGTTGGCATTCCAGCCTTACTCTCTGGCTAATTTATTAGCAGTGCGCGAAACAGTTTGATATACACTAGCGCGAAAGAGTTTGATATACACTAGCGCTAAATAATTTGTTCACACGACTTGTCAAGTGAGAAAGTGTCGATTTTTACAGAATGATGGCGGGAGGTATACAGTACAATTCTACCCAGGAAAAATGGGGTGGTCTGCCTCGACCACAAAAAAAGACGACCATCATATATGGCCTAACATGTGCTAAAAAAGACGTAAAACACCATTCAAACAAATTGTTCACATGGCTTTTCTTTATAATTATACTAACTTCCCGTCATACGGAAGCAAATCTAAATATTATAACATTATATTAAATTTTGTTGTATTGTAAAAGCACAGTTCAAGAACATTCTAAACCTTTTCATAGGTTTATAATAATCTGTTTTTCTACAGTTATGGGAGAAGTTCTAAATAAATAACAATATTTGTTGTCTTGTAATAGCACAATTCGAGACTACATTCATTTTCATAGTTTTCTAATAGCCTGTTTTCCTGGCTACCGCTGTTGTGGTGCTGTATCCTATTTGCTTACACTTGGCTGTTATAATCATCTTTCTGTAGCCATGGATGTTCTGGGATATATATTAGACTTGTCTCAATGTCTCCCAGAGGTATTGCTTCTTAACATTTCTTAAGATATATCATTGATAGAGCTTCACTGTGATCTAGATCTCATTAATAAGAATGAAATTTCCTTTCATAAAGATCTGATATAGTTCTGATAAAGGGTAAACAGTTCCTCTCTATTAAGTAGCAGAAAAAAATCACAAAAACCTGTAAAATCAGCATTTTACGCCATTTTACGCCACTTCATGCAACTTACAGACAGTCATTAGCAATTCTAGATTTAAGAAGGCTGAAATTTGTATTTTTGGGATCAATTTCATTCGTTAATTACTAACTTAATCTGATTGACATAAAGCCCCAAATGGATTTAAATATCATTATACAAAGTAGTGTTATAATGTTTTCCCTGAACACGCGGTACATCTCGGAGCTTCCGTAGCAATTTTATCGCCCGAACAAAACTCCCAGAATGCATAATTACAGAAGTGTAAGCTTAGAGATGGTTGAAAATACAAGCAGTGAAAAATCAATGGTGAAGAGATTATGCTGGCTGTGAGCTCCTCTCTTCATCTTTTCCACGTGACATTGTGTCCCAGAAGACTTTTGAATGTTCACGCTTATCATTAAATTGTTTTGGTTTCTATAAAAATATGCAAAGCAAAAATGAACTCTAGAATTCACCATTGCATTTCATATTAGATTTGGCCAATTTATTTTAAGTTGAAGATTTAGAATATATATGTTTTTCTCCTTCTCATTTAACCTTCCCTGTTGGCATGGTAACCAAGCTAGGTGGCACTTGCTGAAGAAACCAGCCATACACAAAATGGACGCTCTGTGACCCGTGCATTCAAAATCATGTAATTTGGATATAATTCTACACACTAGGTAATCGTGACTGGGTGTAAAGCAGTGTATTAGGCAGAAATTCAAGAACTGGGTGTGCAAATATGCAAACAGGGTGTGCAAAATAATTTGCTAACACGCGTTACGCGCCACTTAGCGACAAGTGGGTGTCTCTTGGGTAATTTATTTTCACAGATAAAGGTGAAAAAGGTGCATTTTAGACCATCTTTCTTCTATAAATGTATACAAACATAACATTATTGAGAAAGTAAGAGTTTGGAAGTGTTGTTTAGCAAAAAAACACAACACACAAAAAAAACACCTTTTTTTTTACCCCACCCACTCCTCCAAATATTGGCCGCGATTTTTCGAAAAACAGCTGTGCAAAAGACGGCTGGCTGGCTAATTCACTTGTGTAAAGTGTAATAAGGCCGCAAAAAGGAAAATGCTAGATTCTCATCCCCTCCTGCTCCGATTATTTTAGGCCTCTCTGAAAAGTTTTATAGCTTTGGACCGACTGATATAAAATAAAAAATAAAGTTTCACCCCACCCCAAATTTTACAAAACGTAGGATGAGAAATCTAGCAATTATTTTATTATACCCTGAGGTAGATTAAAGATTTTTTTTTTAATTTGTCTCAGACCATATTAAACTTATACATGTCTTCAGCTGTCAGTAGTGTTTAATCAAGATACAAGAATTTGTCATATCACTTGCAAAAGTATCACTTGCAGAAATAATACTATTTCTGTATTATTTCTCAACAAAAAAACCCAAAAAAAAACCATAAGCAACTTGCATGGTTATTTGAAACTGAAGCAATTTCATTAAGTGTTATGTCATTGATACCGCTGATTTTAATATACTGAACAAAAAAAGAAACTTCCGCTGATATTGATGCTGATTGTCCAGTCAGCAAACAGGAAAAAATTAATGATGTTTTAAGAATATTTAAATAGACCGCCAACAATAGTCCAAAGATGTTTTTGAAAAGTTCAGTACACAAGAGAGTTAGCCCCCTTTTCCTTAAAACCTGCATTTTGGCCACAAAAACAAATTAAGTCTACGAAAATTGCCGAAATTTGTCCGAGACAATATTCTCTATATCTTCCTTACCAAAAAAATCACAAAAATGTGTAGATGGCAGCTTTTGATTATCAACATTCATCAAATTACCTTTAACATTTCCATATCATCCATAAAAGATTATTGCTTGACAAATTTGAAACTGTTTAATAGGATATTTAGTACTCACTTTAATGTGCTTACAAACATCAAACATTGTTTGCTGTTTAAGCTTTTATACTCCCTCAAAAACTGGCCTATAGAAATACCAGCAAAAAGGTTGGAAGTTTCATTTTTTGTTCAGTATAGGTGCTAATCCCAAGACAATGCCTGTAGATGGTTATTTACTGAGCACACAACCATAGAGTGGTATAATTGATTTATTTGTCACTAGTTATTGACACAGTTTAAATTACAAACAGCCACTCTAATTGTCCTTCGTTAGCTTCATTGTCTCTCAGTATAGATAGGAACGTTTGACCTTTTCTAGAAATACACCAGCAGTCAACTTTGCAGCTTTTCTATTGATTAAATTCTAACACAGACTTAATAGGTCTGTGATTCTAATGAACTGCTCGCCTAATTAGGTCAAATAAAAGAGTGTGTATGGTTCTTTTACATTCCTGAAAAATAAGGTATGTATAGGTAGGGCAAATATTTTTTAAAAATTGAAATAAATCAAGTCAGGAGAAAGTATTTATGTATTACCAAAGGAGGTTCCTAAAGGAGATTCAAACCAACGTATCGAGTCAGTACCCCAGTTGTGTTAGCTTTTCTCTGTATTAGGCCAAAAGAGCAGAATGGTTGGTAAACTTGTCCATCTTGTCTTTGGGACTCTTAATTAAACATTTGGTAATTGCTGTTCCATATTCTGTGTTGGTGTCGGAAAAGAGAAAAATAATGTTCCTAACTACTGGCCGTTGTGTTTAGCATGTTATAGGAATCCCACATACTGCTCTAATTGGTCTGAGGATATAACTGGTAGTAAGAAGTGCAGGCGGTCTATAAGACTGATTTCCATACTTCTGTCTGTCATCGATTGGCAAGAAATTGTGGTTAACTATTCAATGTTTGCTGATTATTTTTCAATCTGTGACAGTGGCTACCTTTTGTTACATAAAATACATATTTTAAAAATCAACTGCAGATGTTACAACTAGCTCAGGTGTGACATCGTGTAATTAGAAGGAAATCTGAATAATTCATTAGAGAGGAGCAAAATTTCTTTATTTTTAGCTCTGCTGATCTTTGATGCCAAGGTGCGGCATCTGTCGTCCGTCTGTCAGTCCGTCTGTCTGTAAACTTTTTTTGTAGCAACTACTCCTTTGAAACTACTTGACGGATGTTCATGAAACTTTACAGGAATGTTGCTCTTGATTAGACGTTGATGCTAGCAAAATTTCAGGTCGGCCAGAAATTCAAGATGGCCGCCATGGCTAAAAATAGATTTTTAAAAAAGCGAGTTTGTAGCGACTACTTCTAGAAAATTTTAAGTGATATTGATATGGGACTTTTTCTTAAATGATCAGCATGACATGATGTTGATTGTCGAAATTGTTTTGATTCAACATAGCCGCCAGGGGCCATCTTTGTTTACATAGAGTTATATCGTAAAAACTTCTAGCAACAACTTTGAAACTACGTGACTGACTTTCATGAAACTTCACAGAAATGTTGCTGTTGATGTCTAATTGATCCCAGCAAAATTTTAGATCGGCCGGAAATTTAAGATGGCCACCACGGCTAAAAATAGATTTTTTGAAAACAAGTTTGTAGCGACTACTTCTTGAAAACTAAAGTGATATTGATATGGGACTTTCTCTAAAATGATCAACATGATATGATGTTGATCGTTGTCGAAAATTATTTTTGATTTGACATTAAACATGGCTGCCAGTGGCCATCTTTGTTTACATAGAGTTTGTAGAGTAAAAAATTGTAGTGATTACTCCTCTGAAACTACTTAACGGATTTTCATGAAATTTCACAGGAATGTGTTGCTCTTTGACTTGACGTCTAGTTGATCGAAACAAAATTTCAAGTCGGCCGTAAATTTAAGATGGCCGCCAGGGCTAAAAATAGCTTTTTAACAAGATTGTAGTGACTACTTCTTGAAAATTATAAGTGATTTTGATATGGGACTTTTTCTAAAATGATCAGCATGACATGATGTTGATCCTTGTCGAAAATTATTTTGATTCAACAGCAAACATGGCCGATTTTTGTTTACATAGAGTTATATTGTAAACATCTGTAGCGACTACTCCCCTGAAACTACTTGACAGATTTTTATGAAACTTTACAGGAATGCTGATCTAGCTATCAAAACCTATCAGTAGAGCTTCAAGCTTATTGACTTCTTGTTTCCAATTTGAATCACGTTGTCCATAACGTCCCGTCACTTAACACATTTTTGTCCCATCCCATTGCGTTGCGCAACACATTTTCATTACTTACTTAATTTTAACAGAATTATGGCCCTTTGTTCGACTTAACATTTAAGCGGAGGTATTCATCACCTTCAGTGATAGTTATAGTTTTCTGCATGAATTATAGAAAACAATAAATTTTTATTGCAAACTTCTCTTTATTGTATATAGATTTGTTGACCTGCTGGAGGGAGCATTCAATCACCTGTATGATTTCTATCTCAGATCTGTCATAGATTACATCTCACTAACACCAGTAGGCCCAAGTCAGATGCAAATCTGTGTAACAACCCTCCAGGAGCATTATACAAGTGATTTCATGTTTTCCAAAATTTACCAGAGTGTAACATTTCTGGAATTGGATGACAAATTGAATAAAATTATAAAACGTTAAATTAGAGTGCACTTCGGCAAAGTTTACACTGAATGAATGCTGAATAAAGTTTAGAAAACATGAATTTATTTCGAGTAATTCCAACAATTGTTAAAAACATGTCTACATCACATTTTGTTTCTAAAATTTCAAATTCTCCCCACTGGAATCATTCTTCATAAGGCAAAACGTTGTGAATTTTGCGAGATTTTCAATTATTGACTATGGTATGTGGTATGTATGGTAGCGAGTTGTAGTCACTAATATTTAGAGGATTATAGATTAATACCAATAAACTGTAGATCGATAATAGTTTAAATCTACCCAACTTATATTAATCAGGTTCAACTTAAAGTAATAACTGGCCTTTACTAGTACTCTATTTGGATTAAAATCTTAATCATTTTGGTATTCCTTAAACCTAACCATGCTGTATTTATAAAATGAACCGTCGTATCTTTAAATTTCGACCATTCCAGTCATGTTACAGCCCGGACCATTCCGCCCGTTACAGCCCGGACCATCCTGCTTGTTACAGCCTGGACCATTCCACTCATGTTACAGCCTGGAACATTCCGGTCATGTTACACCCCGGACCATTCAGGTCATGTTACAGCCCCGACCATTCCGGTCATGTTACAACCCAGACCATTCCGGTCATGTTACAGTCCGGACCATTCCTGTCATGTTACAGCCTTGACCATTCCGGTCATGTTACAGCCTGGACCATTGCGGTCATGTTACCGCCCAGACCATTCAGGTCATATTACAGCCCGTACCACATTCCTGTCATGTTAGAACCCAGACCATTTCGGTGATGTTACAGCCTGGACCATTCCAGTCCTGTTACAGCCCGGACTATTCTGCTCATGTTACAACCCGGACCATTCCGCTCATGTTACAGCCCAGACCATTCTGGTCATGTTACAGCCCGAACCATTCCGGTCGTGTTACAGCCTGAACCATTCCATTCCTGTTACAGTCTGGACCATTCTGGTCATGTTACAGCCTTGACCATTCCGGTCATGTTACAGCCTGGACCATTCCGGTCATGTTACCACCCGAACCATTCAGGTTATGTTAGAACCTGGACCATTCCGGTCTGTTACAGCCCAGACCATTCCGGTCATGTTACAGCCCAGACCATTCCAGTCATGTTACAGCCCGGACCATTCCAGTCATGTTACAGCCCGGACCATTCCGGTCATGTTATAGCCTGGACCATTCCGGTCATGTTACAACCTGCAGCATTGCATTATTGACTGATTGCTATCGGACGGTGTAAACCATGGTCAGCCTGCGTGCTACGCGCCGGATGATCCGATTAACACTTGTTGCATAAGTCTTTGTATTTGCTCTCCCCCGCTTTCACAAAGTAATGTCCCGTCCCATCACCGTCCCGTAACGCATATTTGTCCCATCGCGTCCCGTCGCGTCCCGTCGCATACTACCTTTTTATTACTTGCATTCCTTAAGCAGTTTTGAATGGGTTGTTCCCAGACTTCATATACACATAACAACTGATGACCTTATGTCCCTCTGCATCACCCATTGTTGATTACCTAATTTATTATAGAATTATGGCACTTTGTTTAACTTAGAGTTTTTATAGCGGAGGTATTCATCACCTTCAGTGATAGTTGACTTAGTGATATCAGGCCAACATAAAATAAATAGGACAGAATATTTTGAAAATTTAATCTTCCTGTTGTCTTTGCTCACATCAACATAGACTTTGAATTAGCAGTAACCCAAGTTTATATCTACATCAGGCATCTGGATTATTTATTTTTTTTCTGATGCCAAAAAATATATAGGGTTGTACAGAAAAAATAGACTGTGGGTAACTGGAACCAAACAATTATTTACCTGGGCTTAAACCAGAAAATTTCATGCCAGAGATATTTTGTTGTTTTTCACTAGGGATGATATGGCATATTAAAGTTGAAACCATTGTGCAAAAGTCTTATAGGCTCCAGTTTTAATTGACAGGTGCAGCATTATGTAATACCCTTTCAAAGTTCAGATAAGTTTAAACCCCTTTTGAGGAGATATGACAATATGAATTATTTATTAGAATCAAGGCAAAATTTATGAATGAATCTCAGAAAGTAATGAAGCTCTCAGCCAAACAGATTGTTGCAATTCAACTTTTTTGTTGTCGACATATGAAATATATTAAATGGCCTATATACTCGCGCTTGAGTTGTGTCTCGCAAGATATAATGTAGTCTTTATCTTTTTTGGTATTTAATCAGCATGTTTAATAAATTTTAAATCGAAGAGTCACATTACACTTTCAACAACCATTTGTAGATGTTTATATGTTTTTCAGGTTGTATTCAGTATTAAGGCGGTTGCACATTATTCATTCAAATCATTGTCAGAAATAAAATTGTCCATAGAAAAATATTTTAAATTATTATCTAAACGTGAGAATGTGCCTTTGATACAGGTGTATATACCATGGGCTTTAATCACCCGGCATTCACTGTAAGCCATGTTATGTCAGTCGTGAAACATTACAATTAACCACAATATCTGTATTATAATATTGTAATGCATTATGGGTAATACTCATGTTACTTATGTGACATATTGTAAAGGGTGAGATGTTTGATGTATGGATACAGGAATTATCTTATTGTGATGCTCAGGTTACTGAGACACTTTGATACGCTTAACAAGTTGTGTGAGATATTGTGTGAGATATTGTTAAACTGTTTGTATTTCATCTCTGAGAAAGCATACTGATGTCGGAGCACCTTTTTTCAACTAGTAACCCTTTTGGGTGTTAAAATTAAATACATCGCCTGCCTTGCTTCAGAGGAAGGTGTTGAGGCATGAATCCTGTGCAATAGGTGTTTTATCTGCTATGAATCAAACCAGGCAAGGGTGCTGGCCCCTTGGCACTTCTCAGTCACCCAACTCCAACACTGGTGCACACAATTTAGCCTGCAACTGAATTAGATCTACAAGTGCTCTGTATTAGCAGTGAAACACAGCATGGGTAGAAAGATTTTTCACTTTTAATGTGAAGTACTAAGGGTTATAGCCCCTCTGCCCAAATTAGAACAAATACCATCTAACCCAAATATGTGCATATTTGCCCATAATGCACAAACATAAACAGTAGGGTTATCTATCCGTTGACAACACTGTAGATTGGTGAATTGCTAATTGGGCCGACCTGCCAAAAGCGGGGAGGTGTCTGATAAAAATAAGTGCAGGAGTAATTACATTAAGATACAAGGGCCAAAAGTTGTTGTGTTTATGGGCTGTAACACTATATGAATATAAATAATACATGATAACAAGATTTCTGCATATGCTTTGTTGCTGATAAGAACCATCAGGGTGTTAGTGGTGTGGTTGTATGTTTACTGTAGTAATTATGGTAACATCTTGACTATGTAACCAACAAGTAAATTACCAGCAAAAACACTATACCAGGCATAGCTGCGTGGTATTTGAGGGACATAAATTGGTTTTATGGTTTGTCTCGGTTTGTTTTTGCTTTGTGCTGAATTGATGTTTTCTGAGATGCCATAAGTTTTTTCTTCTTTTTATGAACAGAAAGCAAACTCTACAGACTGGTTCCCTACCTTCCTTTCTGAGGGTTATCAGTCCGGGATTTATACAGCCGTTTTGAACTTCGAGCAGTTTTGAGTTCCGCAGTGAATAGTTCCTGGTTCTCCTCTCTGTTAAAGTTCACTCTCTCCAGTGGTTCTCTGATCTGTCTTGATTCCGTTGATTTCTTCAATCCAAATTCTGGGAACCAAATGAGAAAGGTTGATGCCGGTGAAACAAAGATAAATTCAGATTGAAACAGGGTCTTCTTTTTTGAGAATGTTGATTCTTGTTGACACAATTTGCTCTTCCAGTGGCTGCTACCATAAATCATGCAACTTTTTGGGTTTATTTGAAGACATATTCCAATAATTTCTTCTTTTGCTGATTCTAGAATTTGGGAACTTTGCCAATATAACATCTCAGCAACTTCATTGTGTGTTGTTGGGATTAACAATTCCCAATGACCCATTTTACAATGATGCATTTTCTATTTGATTTATGAATAACAAATTTTAGATTTCCAAGTTCTGGTTTGCATTGAAAATTTCTGGATTCCATTTTGCTTGTGTTAGAAGGATTACCCCTAGGCACTACAGGATGGCTGAGAGTTTTCCGTCATTTCGTCGGCCATTTTCCAGTCTGCAACTGCAGTTTATATCTATAGTTACTGACGGAGAGAAACATACAGAGTAAGATTTAAAAAAAATGCTATTAGAAAATAATAAAGATGAAATGTCGGTGAAGAAATGGATTCTCCATTCATCGTTGGGGAATTGTAAAAACTGTCATAGCAAGCTAAACCTGTCCAAAGTTATCTGTATTATGATTTGTAACATTTTTAGAAGAGAAATCTTATGTTTTATAGAAGTGATTCACCTTAGTGCAAATATATTGAAGTTGAAGAAAGCAATCTGTGGCTTAGAGGTAGGCCGTTTGCATCGCATGTGGGAGGTTGTGGGTGCAGTCATTGGCCAGGGAATACCACAGACTGGTTCTAGTAGCTGCATTGTTTTACTTTCAGCATATAAAGGGCAGTCAGTTTACATATTAAACTGTTATAAACAAAGTGCTGTTTAAAAAAAGAGATAATTTTCCATTTATTGTTTAGAAACTCTTGAAAGTTTGTTCGATTATGATCATTTTCCAGATGTTATGTTATTTTCATTCTTGCAGGTTAATCGGGAACCAAACTTTGTCATTGTCACATGATTTCACCTATATAATATGGCATAACCACTTCTTTCAGATATGACTTTATTATTCTGTTTTCCATTGCTCGCAAGTTGTGACCGATTTCGAAGGTTATTTCGAATAGCTAATTTCGAATACATATTTTTTTTGCAAAATTAAAAAAAAAAAAGTACAACATATTAATTTTGAGTGGTGGATTATTTTATATCTAATTAAGTAATTAAAAGTGTGAAGATGTTAACCTGCCTTAATGCTTTAAATCAGTTACATAATTAATGTGTCGGAGTGAAATAGATTTATGTGTTACAGGGATGATAAATCTCTGCCATTAAAACCAAACTTCTTGAAACTTGTTTCAATATCAACAAATACATGTATGAAGTTTTGAAAGACCAGTACAAATTTTGAGTGTGGAATATTATGCTTTTTATTATCTTTTAATATCTTATGGAGTAATTTATTTAGGCCTAAAAAAAAAATATGTGTGTTTCCGGTTTCCCGACCGACCCTACTTTTTCACTGCCGACCCTTAATATTTTTAGTGAGATGAAAAAAAAAAGGATATTACAATCAAACAACAAATATTTTTATTCAAATGATAATTTTATTAGCATCTATTTAACATGAATTCATAGTTTAAACTTAACAAGTGTCAAACAGTTTGTATCCTGATGAGACACAGAGTTGTTAAGCATCTAATCTGGATCCAAACTGTTTGCAAAGGTTATCTGAAGAAGATGCCTTAGTACAAAAATGGCATAATATATGCGAACAATATATATTAAAAAAAATATCTAAAAAAAACTACTTTTTCCTACTTACCTACCCTAACTTTTTGACGGTGAAACTAGCAACACACATTTTTTTTTTTAGGCCTTAAGAGTGAGGACATAACCCTATAGAAAACACTCGAAATAAGTTTGTGTACGTTTTATGTATTGACAATTAAAACTGAAGTTTCAGTGAAAGAAAGAATTTTCAATTAAATGTCTTATTAGAATCACTAAAGGGACAAATGGCAGTCTGAAGGGACAAATGGCAGTCTGAAGTTTGTATGAAGCGTTAAAGGTAGCACCTCGATTTTATAAGTTCAGTATCATTTTGACTTTAAAGTTGCTTGCATATAATTATATTTAATTTTAAAATTTCAATCTTTCTTCCTTATTCTGCCAAAAATATGTTTAAGTATATATCTGGTGTTCTGTAATCAACAGTAAGTAGGATGTTAAAACAATCTGCTTTGAAATATTCTAATAATTAATATGAATGATTATAAATACGCAGGTTTATAATGTAGAAAAACTAACGGGCCACCTCCAGTTTTAAACAAATCAAGATTGCCATGTGTCCCTTTAAACTATGTCATAGCAAAATTAACCTCTTATTTCGAATGTGAACATTTTATAAATTTTGAGAGTTGGCCTTTATGTCTTAGTATGTAACTTGTCTATTTCAGAAAATGCTTGAATAAGTTGCATTTTATAAAATGATAATTATATATAATTGCTGTCTTTATTGATTGACTAATTGGGCCCCATGAGTGGTAGGTAGAGGGTTTCAAAGGCACGAATGATGTATTAAAACTTTAATAAATCGTCTCAAAAATGCACACTTTCTACCAACTAATGTGATCAGTGAAGCAAATTTATTTTATGATTTCCTATGAATGAATCAATACAAGCATATAATCTCCATAATTACATCTATAACTGGGTAATGTATTACAGAACTGCACATTTCACTTAACATGCACAATCTGCTTCAAAGAGAAGCCATTTGAATTAAATTTTTTATAAGATTTTAAAAATGATTAAATTTAATGCATTTTGGTTAATAATATGCCAAGCAAGCAAATTTGAAAAAGGTGTACCATGTGTACAATTCGTGTTTATAAGGTTTACATTTTGTGGCCGCTAGCAGTGGGATAGATTCTTTTTTATCCTCCTTTAAGTGCGCTCGGCAAAAACTGATCCGTACTTGTCCACACTCATGGTTGAACATGGTTCTACTGCTTTCGTGCCTGTCCCAAGCCCTACACCTAGAGACCTACCACCTGCATAGCAAAAAATTAGCAGTCTCCGCACATAATTTCTTGTTTCCAAAACGAACATTTAAATCGATGATTTTCTAATGCAATGTTGAATTTACCATACATATAATGTTGGCATTTATGTTACAGCCCGGACCATTTACCATGGCCGGCTGCTGATCAATCATTTTTCCCAAAACACCCCTTTGTCACATAAATGGAATGGCCTTAATTCAAAGTAATTCAAAAAAAGAACAGTCCATTAAATATGTGTAGCAGGTCAAGGGTTAATGGACTGCAGGATGCCGTGCGTTGGCCAAGTCTTGAAGTTGTTCACACAGGAATCTGTGTTTAGCATGGCAGATCCTTACTTTAGTCATTGAACAAGTTGAGTCAGTGTTGACATTGCCTTGTCATCTGTGCATTCAGAAGCGCATTCGGAGACAATTTATTCATGATAAGAATTTCGTTCAATTTATGTGCAAATCAAGGGTTCTATATTGGGGCCATGACCCTTTGTTAAAGATGAAAGTCTTTTTATAGGCACAAAGACAGAGTTACGTTCACACTGTATTATGCCTGATACGGACAAAGGGTCTATAATCCTGAGTACTGCACAAAGACAGTTGCCACTTTTACTGGCATGATTGGTGGTGGCAAATTAAACTATTTATTTACAATCCACATATCAAACAAACAAAAAATTTAAAAAGGAAGAAATTTTACAACTGGCCACCATATACAGATGTGGTTTAAACCCCAGCGTTTGGTTGAGTCCACCGTCATTATGAATACACTGTAGTCGGTTAGTAATTCGTCTGCTTCAAGATAAAGGTTTCAGCACTTTGACCAATCACTGATCTTTTTTTTACAGGTACAGCTATTAATAGATGCACCAAATTCAAAATTTGACAGTTAGGAATAAAAGTTTTGTTCTAGAAAGTATGGAAAATAAATACATTATATAATAATTTTGATATATCTGTATAGCGTAATGTTTAATGTATTAATGGTTTAAAAAGGCTTTATTATTTAGAAATTTGTGATTAAACCTCTGAGCAGCATAATGCATAAAATGATCAGAAAAGTTACTCTGGGGCCATTTTGGTTTTTTTATACTCAAGCCTGGCCTTTAAATCGGGTCCACTCTGTCAATAAAAGATCAGCCCCTGTAATTTTATTCTGTGATTTTTGCTGTTTATTGAAGCAAAAGAAGACTAGAGTGATCAATATTGGAATTAATCAAATCTGACCATTGTCCACAGGCTCAAAGTGAGCACATCCCCTATTGTGTTTATTGATTAGACTACATGCAGAAAGGGCTACTGTTCTTGTTCCCTGATTGAATCGAATTTATTACTGATATTGTTAGCAGCTCTATGATGATATTGTTCCCGATGGAGTTGGTCAGTGTATAGCAGGTCATGGTGGTAGAACTTGTATAAAACGGCACACTCCATAACTGCTAATAGCATCCACCATTTTAGGCTAATTGACAAATTTGTTGCTGGTTATTGGTCACCTTACATTATTGATATGGCGAGATGATGTTTGTAAGATTGGAAATAATTGTTATAAACTTATAAAAGATTGTGATTTTTAACTTAAAAATATGTTGGTGTAATAATTTTCTGTAGTATTAAAATAATCTAGGTGTTGATATTTAAGTTAGTGACCAACAAAACAGTTGAAAGTAATATGATACCAGATTTAGTAATATGATACCAGATTTTCAAATCATTTGTTTTGCTTGGTTCCAATCTCATCAGCTTTTTCACTTATGTCTTACAATGTGATTTGTTAGAGAAACAATTTATCATTATTTTCATGAAATTTTGAAATTATGTAATTGTTGATATTCAAATTATTGACAAACAAAACTATTGAGAGTAATAAGATTTGTTAGTTAATAAACCAGATATTCAACTTATTTTGTTAGTGCTTGGTTTCCATCTCCGTAGCTCTGACAATGTGATTTGTTAGAGAAACAATTTACCGTTATCTATATTTTCTAAATTAATTTTGTGAATACCATATAGCACAACCCTGTAGATAATTCTCAACAACCCTTACCATTAAGCATAGTGCCAAGTTTGTTATTACAAAAATACATACGGGATATAACCAAGCGCCAACGGTCGGCACCAAACAATGGCGTTCGGTCATCCAGCATTCCAGAATAAATTGGAAAACCTCGCCAAGATAATGAAAGTGCTAATTCTGGGCAATACTTGAAACTTTGTTTGATTTACGAGGCCGGGGCTATTTTTTTCCTTATTGGAAACCAGAATTGTAATATTCCAAAAGCATTGCAGACGCACAAGACAAACAGGGTCAGACGAAATTGACATTTGTAAGTGTAATATTCTCTATGATATATTGTATCACTCGAGAGCTTTATATTATTAGTCTGTGTCAGACAAAATGCTTATATAAACACTTATTTAGGGTGGATGGTTGGTTGGTTGGTTGAATGGTGTTTAACATCGTTTTCAGCACATTTTAGGCTATGGTTGATTTGTTCATGGTAGTGGTCTACCCACTTTTTCGGGGGTAGAACAGTACTTCATATCTTCCACCATCCGTAAGAATCGACAGTTTCTCACAAGTCAAGCTCCGATTGGGATTAAACCCGCAGTTGTGAGAGGACTTTACCATCCCGGCCATGGACGTGCGGGGGGTGGCTGGAAAACAACTGGAAAAAGTCTAAATAAGGTACATCGGTGTAGCATAATAGCGTTCAAACGACTTATATAATAGTTGGAATTTTAATATTGTCAAATAATAAAATAAATAGAATGCTCTATAGTGCGAATTTAAACAGCCTAGAACCCCATTGACCCGAAATTCTCTGTTGTTTTTTTGGGGGGAAAAAGCTTGTGTGCCATTGAAGTACTTCTTCTTGTTCAGGGTTTTAGTCTCTTAATGCTAGTGACTTCTTTACGAGTCTCGATACTTTTAGCAAGATTATTACCTATCATTCATTAATATATTTTTTTTATGTTTATACTTTTTTTACACTAAATGTGAGGATATCCACAATTGTAAGAGTCCAAACTCCAATGCCAAAGTAGTAGAAAAAAAGTAACATTGCCGTTCATTATGTATAAACGCATTGTCTATACCATGTTTAATACCTCCATCACATGAAACCAACATGTACTAGTTAAATTTGCCTGGCCATACAGAAGTATGGTACTCTACTTGGCATCTGTCGGTGTTCTGGTCAGGATTATTGTCCAACACTTCTTCATCAACGCATTTCCACTTGAATAGTAACCAGTCTGTCTGGACATTTGTTTGCTGAATAATGCTTTGACTATTTATTATGTTCAGTAGCATTGTTTAGTTGTATTCAGCCTTGCCGAATGACTCTGGTCAATGCATCGAATAATTGTGAAATTGTTCGTTTTTTCCACATCAACATCTTCTGCAGCTGTAATTACTAGATCATACAGAGTTAAAGCTAGTGACTTTATTGTATCCTTTGACTTTTTTCATATTCCATTGATCCCAAACGGTAGTTATGCTCTAGTGGTCATTTTTCTAACGAGTGATACTGAAACGTACTCAGCGAGGGCACTATAAGCCTTACATGTACACACGCTGTAAATGTGTGGTGGTCCGGGAATATTCATTCCTGTTGGCGCCATATGACATTTTTGTGCTGGTGCTCTGTAAAACCAAATCCAACTCATTTCAACTGTAAATGTATGATAAGCATTTCACGACAGCTGTTTGTCCCTTTACACGGCGGCCAACGTACGTCATAGTCACGTGGTATGTACGCTATGGAACACGGAAAAAGGTAAACAATTTCTGTCGACTCGATTTACTATTTGAATTATATCTCGGGTTATATTGAACCGAATTTATTTCGGTAACTTGCACATTCCCCTACTGAAGGTCAACAATCCTCGGTATGTGTTATCTCGGGATAATTTCTAGCCAACCTTTAGATTATATCGATTTAATCATTTTTTCCGGGGGGGTATGGAACACGCTATACTTCGAATTATAAACAGAAATGACCAAATATACGATTTTCTACATTTCATATAGTTGCAAGATCATGAATACGTACCTTATCAACTAAAATGACTTTCACAATTGTTTTTCTTGCAAACTGATGTTTATTTTTCAAGAAAATAGTCAATTGGCGTAATGCTGTGGAACACACCAGTATTTATTACGCTATGGTACACACATGAAACAGAGAGTGGCAGTTTTCGCAATACATTCTGAATTCGGGATGTATTAATTTTGATTATTTCATACATATGTAGTTTCTACTGTTTTAAAATGAAAGGATAGATGTCATTTCACACTTTAATAAACGCGTTCATTTGAAAAACAGTAAATATCAGAACTACCCTAGCTTTTATTTTTTAATCATATTTTCTATTTAAACTTCATGTTGGATTTATTATCATATCGGCTGTTTAACAAAATCTTCATTTTAAATAATCACAAGCACGTGGTAATACAAGGCAGGTCCTCGGATATCATACATAGACGATATTTGTTGTTTTGGAGTGAAGAACATATTTAATTTCATCGAGAAGTGATAACTTCGTTATGTTACAAAATCTGTTATTCACAACTAAATAACACATTTCCTTTTTATGATGTTATGATTTTTCGAACACGTTAGGTAAAGTCAGATCCCTTGTTCACGTTTTGTTCTGTAACTTATACAACTTCTATAATACAAGGATACACATACATATAATTATGACTGAGTATAATGATAAATGGCTTTCGCTTTATAATTATCACCTCAATATAAACATGGAAATGATAAAATGAGTCTATATAATTATATATAGTTACTTCCCTTGTTTACCTTACGTCATTTACGCTTTTCCGGTAATAAAATGAAATGAGAAAAGGTTTAACTAGTTATAGTTATTTTGTCCTTAGTTACGTTATACTTCTGGATTTTTTCAGTTACATTATGGATTCAGTACTCTGCCGAGTATGCGGAAAGTTGTTTGGAGATAAAAGTACTTTACGCCAACATGAACTCAGGCATTGGGACTCAGCACCATACACGTGTTGTCAAAAACAGTTTTATTCCAGCGCAAACCTGCAACGACATATATGCCATCAACACAATGCTACAAAATTATGCGTATGTATAAAGTGCGGGAAATCATTCGCTAAGAGTTAACTGAACAATAAATGTAAGATGGGACTCACCCGGGATCTGGAAGTGGTACATTCTATCATGGAATAAAACTGTTTTTGACAACACGTGTATGGTGCTGAGTCCCAAGTCAGTATGGGGTAGGCAGCCTGTCCGAGAACCTGCCTTGTTTTACCACGTGCTTGTGAGTATTTAAAATGAAGATTTTGTTAAACAGCCGATATGATAATATATCCAAAATGAAGTTTAAATAGAAAATATGATTAAAAAATAAAAGCTAGGGTAGTTCTGATATTTACTGTTTTTCAAATGAACGCGTTTATTAAAGTGTGAAATGACATCTATCCTTTCATTTTAAAACAGTAGAAACTACATATGTATGACATAATCAAAATTAATACATCCCGAATTCAGAATGTATTGCGAAAACTGCCACTCTCTGTTTCATGTGTGTACCATAGCATAATAAATACTGGTGTGTTCCATAGCATTACGCCAATTGACTATTTTCTTGCAAAATAAACATCAGTTTGCAAGAAAAACAATAGTGAAAGTCATTTCAGTTGATAAGGTACGTATTCGTGATCTTGAAACTATATGAAATGTAGAAAATCGTATATTTGGTCATTTCTGTTTATAATTCGAAGTATAGCGTGTTCCATACCCCCCGGAAAAAATGATTAAATCGATATAATCTAAAGGTTGGCTAGAAATTATCCCGAGATAACACATGCCGAGGATTGTTGACCTTCAGTAAGGGAATGTGCAAGTTACCGAAATAAATTCGGTTCATTATAACCCGAGGTATAATTCAAATAGTAAATCGAGTCGACAGAAATTGTTTACCTTTTTCCGTGTTCCATAGCGTACTTACCACGTGACTATGACGTACGTTGGCCACCGTGCTTTAACTGAAGCATTTACCGTGTGTTCCTTTAACACATTTCGTCTTTATTTGTCAATTAAAGAAATATGATGGCCAGGATTTGTACAATATACATTCGGATGAACTGCAGTGCGAACACCTCATTTACATGACCTCGTGTAGAAAACGTTTGATCTTTGTAACCTTGCACTGTTCAATATTTTTATTCCAATTTTTTATAGAAATCTGTTATTTCCATAGTGATCTTTGAGCATCTGCCGTCATTTTTATGTCTGCTTAAATAAACAATATCGGTGATCTGTCATTGAAAATAGGATTAACTGTGTCCACTGCAAGCCGGCCAAATTAGATTCACGATTTTGTCTGTAAATGACCTTATAAGTAGACTGGACTACTTTTACAGCTGACGTCTAACTGATTTAATACCGTTTGAGGGATTACTTTTTGTGTCCAGCATATAATTGTCCAGTAATTTGGCGACATCTGGTCTATTTGAACATATTACCAGTCATATGAATTTTCATTAGGCGGTTTAATTGGTACAATTTTGTCAGCATGTAATTTATATCAGTTTACAGGTTTTCACATGAAAATTGATGCAGTTTTGATATAAAACAAAACTGATATGCTATTGAAACTCACATAATTCATGTCTTGTAGGTTTTGAATGGAATTCTCTTGCAACTTCCTCATAAATTTCACTGTAATTAATTGAATTATTTCACTTTTTGAAATGGCATTATCTTATAAATTATCTAAAAAGCTAAAAACGAGAAAAAGCACTCATGGCGAAAGAATAACACATGAAATTGCTAATGATTCAATTTATGGAAAAAGAGAAGAGTGATAGCTGAGTGATAGTTGAGTGATGCGTGCAGCTGAGTTAATGAGCATTACGATATTATCCAGGAAATGTAGTGCCTTAAAAACAAATGGTTTAATGTGTTAAAATCTACAGGCTTTTAATAACTCCTGGCAGCTGATAAATAACATTAGCTGACATTTAAACCTCTTCCTAGAATATTCAATTTTGAAAAGCGCCATGAAACTGATGCGTTGCTGGTGGTGATCAACTTTGTACATTAAAGCAGTTTGGTTGTTTTTGGAGTACCGTAGTCCGAAATGGATTGCTTGTATAGAAGATATCTTGAAGGTTAGAAAACTTAAGAGCCATATATAATATACCAAAATGTTGAATAAGATTTGCCATCTGATTTACATGTGAAAAACACCAAACTGCTAACATTATCAACATTTGGGATTTTACTCATGCAATTAAAACTCTGGATAACACATACCAAAATACACTGATAGGGTGATCTAAAATGTGCACTTAAATTTCATATCTAGTCTTACATGAACAATTATTGGGTGGGTGGGGTGAAAAACTTAATCCATACAAAAACAATACATACTTTGTGAAGTTCCTTTTTATATTCTTATCTCTGTATTATGGAGAGCAGTGAGAAAAAAGAGCTCTAAATTACTGCAAAGAGGATCTCTGGTGCGGAGCGGTAGACGCAAGATTAGGAGCAGTAGACGCAAGATTAATGAGAAAACATTCTTGCACAATTTAAAAAATACATTTATTTGTCTAGCAAAATCATTCTATATGTTTTTAAATTATTTTCTTAACTGCATCATTTGGTCAGGAAATTATATAATTTGGAATTATTTCTCTAGGGAGTAAAAAGACTGGTTAGAAACTGTCTTTCAGTAACACATCTCATTTAAAACTGCTATGGTACGTGTCATCTATGTAATGAAACTCGTATGTGCACACAATATTGGCAGATGATCATTGCCTCGCTAGAGTATTGCGTCATTTGTCTTTTAGGTAAGTTCAACTGTAATGTAATAATAATAAAACAAACTAATTGTCAAGTCTGTAAATAAATAAATGTTGCAGACTATATTTTAAATTATTTTAATGGAAAATGACCGCTCTTCCAAGCTTTAGAGAGGGATGACAGACATTCTTGGAGTAAAGCCAGAGGCTGATCCCTGATCCAAGATTTAGTGAGTGATGAGGGACATTTGTTGTAGTAAGCCTAAGCTGACGCCTCGTCCAAGATTTAGTGAGGGATGAGGGACATTGTTGTAGTAGAGCCTAGGCTGACATTCGTCCAAGATTTAGTGAGGGATGAGGGACATTGTTGTAGTAGAGCCTAGGCTGACATTCGTCCAAGATTTAGTGAGGGATGACAGACATTCTTGGAGTAAAGCCAGAGGCTGATCCCTCATCCAAGATTTAGTGAGGGATGAGGGACATTTGTTGTAGTTAAGCCTAGGCTGACCCCTTCTTCAAGATTTAGTGATGGATGAGGGACATTTGTTGTAGTAAAGCCTAGGCTGACCCCTTGTTCAAGATTTAGTGAAGGATGAGGGACATTTGTTGTAGTAATCTTAGGCTGACCCCTCGTCCAAGATTTAGTGAGGGATGAGGGACGTTGTTGGAGTAAAGCCAGAGGCTGATCCCGCATCCAAGATTTAGTGAGGGATGAGGGACGTTGTTGGAGTAAAGCCAGAGGCTGATCCCGCATCCAAGATTTAGTGAGGGATGAGGGACATTGTTGTAGTAAAGCCGGAGCATGTATACACCCACGCATGTTTCCCTCCCTGTTGTGTTAAGACACCAAACTTTCTTTAAACTTATGAAACGTGTGTTCTACGCTTCTGGTAGAGAGATATTGAGCAGTGACCTAAGGTCTATTATTTGATATCCTTATGTCAGAATAACAAGCTATTGTATAGATTTAAAAGCCGAAATTACAGAAAATAATGCAGTATATAATAACTACTTTTATAACACCCATAGTGCAATAATTAAACGCCCACAGAAAAAAACACTTATTAAGTCGAAATGCAATATTTTTTTCAGCCACTAATGAACGCCAGTCCCTTTATTCGTCCAGTATTTATCGTATACGTGACTGCATTAGTGGCGTTTGTAATGAAACAAAATATTTAAATGGAGTTTTCATTGTATAACCTATAGACTAATAATTGCTCACCGCAGTTTCCTACTACACCTAGACGTTTATTACAGAAAAACTCCCGGACATTTATGAGAGAAAAACGAGGTCTTTTTGCAAAGCATCTATATTGAGTTAGAGCAAGACATGACAATCACATTATGTTGTGTGAATTAGAAGCATTATTACCTACAGTGCTAAAAACGCCTGTTTATTTGGAAATTTGTGATTTGAGACAGCTTTTTACGTTTTTATGAGTCCTTCAGTTTTTACGAGTCTCTCGAAGTCGGCATCTGCATAGTTTCATTTGGTTGAGACTTTCTCGGTATGCGACGCATGTTTTGGAAATAATGGAAACGAGGTGCAAGAATGAATTAAGTAATAATAACTGCCTGAATGGCTAATTGAATTACGAATTTTGACTTTGATACATTTTATATTGGTTCAGGGGGGTTTCACAGCTTTCGCCATTTCTGATTATTTCGTTTAGCACAACTGCAAGGAGTTCTCACAGAACAGTTTTACCAGCCACAACAAAAAAAAATCCACCTTGGCAAATTTTTAAAAATTACTTTTGCATCACATTGCTCACATTCTCGAAGTTGAAATGAAACGATATTGTTAAAACATCATTTTAGGTTATATTGGGACAACAACCTCAGAGGGAGATGAGATGAAGGATGAACTTTCCACTCAGACATGCCTCTGGCAGAGGGTGTATCACGCGGGGCTGAGGTCTGTAGCTCTAAAGCCAAGGCCTTATCCACTGAGCTACAAAAGCGGCCTCATTCCTGACACATCTGAGTGTCTTATTGAAGCATTTCCAATGACCGGGATGGGGAAGACGCTGCCATGACCAGGATGGTAAAGACGCTGCATTTGAAAACGTCCTGCATCTTACCTTCGTGGGTTCGATACCCATGCGAGCTGGACTTGTGAGAAAGTTTCAGTTCTTATGGCTAGCGGAGGTATTCAGTACTGGTTCTACCCAGGAAAAAGTGTGTGGTCTGCCTCAACACCAAAACAAATCTATCTTCATATATAGCCTAAAATGTGCTGAAGATGGCGTAAAACACCATTGAACAAACGATTGCAGTGATGTGGTCTTGAAGGTTCTCGGCCTCGGATGTAGACATCTTGCTTTGTTGCAGTCATACGATGCTGTACGAGTCCTGCAGTGTTGTCGGTCGTCTTCCATAGTTGCCATCTTGTGACATCATCTTGTTGCCATTATGTTCGTCACCATCTTCAGGAAAAACACTTAAAGTAATTGCTAAATGGAACCGCACTTGAATTCAGGTCACCAATACTGTCACACGAGTGACAATGGACCCAGTGCTTGTTAAGATTTTATTAAAACATCAATAGTTACTGTAAAGGCAATCAAAGAATGAATGATTCTAATACATTTATACAAAGGTAAAACAAATGGAAGCCGCTAATAACAAACACTGCTGTAACAGCCTTGCAGCATATGCATTTTATTATGTATTGTTTTTTTATAGCGCTAAAATAGACCTGAAGTACATTATTCTTGATTATGGTGTGTATCACTTTCATTTCTGCCTGTCTATCCTGTTGATAACAGTCGTTGCAACATTGATTTTATTTTGCCATCTTTGTCTCTTGCACTCAAAGGAACCATTTACTGGTGTAGTTATTTTTTTCAGAATATTATATGTATCACATCCCAGCAGGCTTTTATGACTTCATTTCTGAAGAGTTATTATTTACCCAGCATGCACTTGATAGGTTTATGGTAGTGTAACAATGCCTGTATAGTCACTGTTTTGTACAAGATCAGCTGATAGTAAAACTGAAGGTATATCATGAAATATTGACAAAAATATGTTAGGTCACTAAAGTGCAGAATTTGTTGCGTCTGGTTCCACGCATGTTGCTAATATTAGATTATAGTGCGGCTGCCTCAGAGGGGATGGAGGAGGATCACAGGTGCTGATCTAGTAAAGGGGATTGGGTGTGGGGTTGGGGGTTACTAAAGCTAAATGGACTATAAGGGTTTACAACCTACATCAAGCTTGCACCAGCCATTATATTTTATATAATAGTATTAGTGGAAATTATAGCAGATATATTTGCATTCACTTTTTTTTAATGTAAATACTGAATACAATTTTATTAAAAAATATAAAAATGTTTGCATTTGCTAAAAATGGCAAAACAGCATTAAAAGGGCTATTCCACACGAAAAGAAACAGAATATTGGCTAAGTTGTTTACATCTTGGCTACAGATGCCTATTTCACAAGGTGTTCTTATCTATATAATTGAATTGAATGTTGTTTAACGGCTCATCAACACAGTATAGGTTATTTAGAGCCGCCCCAGAGAGAGGGGAAGGATACATAGGAATCCGGGAACCTGCCCTACTCTTATTATCGAATAGATTCCTATGGTTCTTTAACGTGCTCGGAGGATAGTCCGATACACGGGACTGCCCGGTTTACGTCCCCATCCGACGGACGAGGCTAAGGGAAAGTGTCTTGCCCAAGAACACACCGACGGAACTCAGTGGCACCACGGAGGATTGAACCCGGGCCTCCGGTTACAAATCCGCCGCGCTACCGACTACGCCACGCCAGCCCTTTCTTATCTATATCTTGCTGCCTCCAGTTTTACTCTCCTTGTTGCACATCTCAGCTGTGATATTGACTATTTTCAGTAGCCATCACAACATCTTTGTCTTCAGAAGATAACTATTAATTTTTCAAAGGTATCCATTACTGGGCCTGCTTTTATGACCACTGGGAATTGGTGAATATGTCTGAAAATCGGCCATAATGTGTTTACAGACATGCAAGAAAAACACACATGCTCTAGCTTTCTTTCATTTGTTCTGAGATAAAATATAATTACACAGATCAGGTCTGCTTCATATAGATGCTTGATTGTTGGCCTAGCGTGGCCGGGATAGTAAAGACGCTGCTTCTAAAACATTCTCGTTCTCACCGCTGCGAGTTCGAATTCCATTGGGGGCTTAATTGATATGTCATGTGAGTAAGTGTCCATTCTTACGAATGGCCTTAGGTACAATGTAGTATACAGTACTGGTTTTACCCAGGAAAAAATGAGGTGGTCTGCCACTACCAGAAAAAAATTGTTATAGCTGGCCTACCTGTGCTAAAAATGCTGTAAAACACCAAACTAACATTGATTGTTGGTTAGTGTTGCTTACCAGGCAAGAATACAGCAGAGGGGTAGACTGTCTTTATATCAAGGGGTGAATGCAAATCTAGTGTAACTATATAATAGACGAAGACTGAGAAACATTAGTTTTCCGTTGACCCTCGATGTGACCTTATGTGGTTTTCTAGGTGTCATGTGAGTTGTGGCAGAAAGGAATGTAGCTTCAGCACATTTGAGTGTTTATGAAATAATTTGCAGCAACTACAAGGTTCTGTATATTTGTTATTTTCATGTAAATTGAGGATGGGCCTGGAATGCAAATTTTTGCTGGCGCCATATGCATAACGTGGTCAAAGTATTAACTTTCATATCCCAACAACCCCTTCTCCAAGAAGCAAAAACGGGGTTGGCTGGGGTATGAGATAAAACCTTAATTTCGTCTTTAAAATTGTGCATAATGTAAAATTAAAACATTTAATAGGTAATTTTAAACAAATTATCACATTTTTTCAGCAAAAGAATGCTTTTAAAAGTGTTTTATTGTCAAAATATCCATTATATAATCCTGCTAATATGTTAAAGCTTTCCCATCGCTTAATGGAAGTAAGGCAGGACCACGTAATGTGACCTTTTTCCAACTCTTAATTTGTATTTTGTTTTTGGAAAAAGACACTTTTATTATATGTCTAGCCAGTAAGAATGTTTTAATTTTATCTTCTATACACGTTTGTTTATACCACTGACTACAATGCATTATAATTATTTTTGCTTTGCTTTTTTGATAATTTTATGTTCAAGTTTTAAATGTCTTCATCCTGGTACATTAAAGTCCCGCTGTTTGTAAGAATGTCCCTTAATGTTACAGTAATGTAGTAATTGTAAAGCATCACTAGAACTTGGTTCTCTGAGAAAATGCAAGAATGTGACGGTAACATTTTTAAAGAGACACACGACAATCTTGTCTGTTTACATGATTGCGCTTTATGGTAAAATCGCCATTCACCAACGGCGTTTAAAACTGCATGAATGCCGAAAATTTGCGAATCGGTTCTTATATTTACATTATTTTCCGTTGTTAAATTTCCATTGGGAGGCTGGTAATGATGAATTAGTGCAGGAAAGATTAATATCTTCAGCTTCAGACCATGAGAATAGCCATTTTCTATTTGAGCTACACTTGATCTGTTGGCAGTCAGCTCGCCTACATTAATAGTTAAGTTTATTTCTGCGCTATTTTTTCAACAGAAAGTATCAAGTTAATGTCAGTATGGATGATTGGCTATTTTATACCTGATACATTAAATGAGAATGAAAAGTGTAAAAAAAAAATAAAAATATATATATATAATTTATTTCGGCTCTAGTTATTTCTCTTTTTCGGCAGTTAAAAGTTGCTTATAGAACTTCTGTTGAGTTTAACTGAAACCAAATGAAATGTCCTTGCTTTCAAATCCATTAGGAGTGAAAATAAAGCAGGATTACCAAGTGTCCCTTTAAACATTTTTTCGTGTAGTTAATTACTTGACTTGATGGAACTTCAAGTAAAATTGCAATTAACAGAATTAAATAATGCTTTCCAAATTGGTTTTTCAAGTGATGCTAAAATCTTTAAGTCAATTAAACTGTTGCTGAGTATGCCCACTTGGCCGTTTAGCAAATGTCATAAACTTCCACGATATGAAACACTTCATGCAGTTTTGAGACCTGAATTATGCAAAAAAACACATAAAGGGGTATCAACGGAATTAATATATCACGGAAAATAAGATCCCCCAGTTTTGTGGGAATTTCACGGAAGACATGTTTTTTTGTGAACCAAAATTATTTTTCTTTGTCGTTCTTTGTTTAACTACACCACCTACAGATGTGTGTATACGAGGGAGATATGTTGCTTTTAGTGAACTGATGCACGGGACTGGTGTTTAGTGAACTGATGCACGGGACTGGTGTTTAGTGAACTGATGCACGGGACTGGTGTTTAGTGAACTGATGCACGGGACTGGTGTTCATTTCCATAATGGAAAGAAGGATAGAGAGAAGAAGAGATAGTGTCATAGTAAAAGGCCAGAATCTCATTACACACTAATTATTATTTTTTTTTTATATTTTTACTGTCCCGTGCAAATTTTACTCATCTTTGGGCCAGTTATACATTATTCTTCATTTCTGCAGTATTGGTTTACCTAATATCTTGGAAGTTCTTCATCAGTCATGGAAACTGGCAGATTGACTTAGAGTCTGCACAGACTACCGGATGTTTACTAATCGGTCATGTGACAATAGCGGTTAAAATTTGTTAACTGTTGTCTGATTGGCCAATATTATATCGCACAATTGTCATTAGCCAATAATATAACACTAAGCAAATTTTTTTTTAACACTAAGCAATTTTTTTTAACTGTTAATCAAAATTAAAGTTTATTGAATAGGGAGATTAGAAAGAACAAAAGAAGACATTTTTGAAAACGGTCTGTGAAATGTATCTAACTGACCTCAGAATTGCTGTGTCCCTTTTTATATTTGACAAATTGCAAGAATGGGTATCAACAGAAGCAATATTTTCATTTTATTTTTTTATGTGGAACGTTCTTGTAAACCATTCCTTTCCGAGCCTTGTGCACTTGCCTACAGATATTTGTATAAAAATGGACAAATTTGCTAATTGGATCAGAAAATTGTCTGAAAAGCCAAACACTGTAATATTGGTCTGAACTGGTATCAATATTCCCTGTACAGCGTGTTTCCCCAACTCGAGTCTGATACTAGATGTCAGGTCTTTGTCACAGTAAAGCGTTTTCCTACTCCTCCATTCACACATACTCTCTCTAGGAGTCGCTGTGTGCCTACAGAAATCAATAGTCAGGAAACAACTGAGTTCATATAGGATGCGGAAGACAGATAAAAGATACGTTCGCATGACAGATTAAATTGTCATGGATATCGAATGGTTATGGCTGTAATCACCAGCAAGTTCTGCTGGTTTTCACGACTTTGTTTGTTCTGTCAGCAAGCCTGAAATTGAAGCATTGAAGTTCCATGGTCAGAGCTGGCCATTGTGGGTTGTCAGAAGTTTTGTCTTGTGGAAAAAAATCTTTTTTAGATTCTAGATAAGTGTTAGATGAAAATTATATTTTGTATATTAAATGGTTTTAAAGTTTCTATAATTTGTATTTACTTTATAGAGGGCCGCGATGAAGATTGGTTTTGCCAACTGAGTTGCCATTTGTTATTTAATGTTTCTTAATATAATCTGTTGGTGGTGGACTATATTTCTAAGTTAGGATCTGTTGTTGTTCTTCATAATATGACCTAATTGTTGAATGACAAAATACATCAGAGGCACAGTTATGTGTGTTATAGAAACCTGCCTTAACCATAGGGCTTACATGAATTCAGTACAGTTTTGAGATATGTCAGTTTAGTACAGTTTTAAGATATATCAATTCAGTACAGTTTTAAGATATATTAATTCAGTACAGTTTTGAGATATATCAGTTCAGTACAGTTTTTGAGAGATATCAGTAGTTTTGCGATATTACTTTCGGATATACTCCGATATAGTATGCAGCAATATGGCAATGATACTCAGCCAGTCTACAGTTAAAAATAATTATAATTTGTGGTTTAACATCCTATAATATTTTCAGTTTTCTCAATGAATGGTACTGCATGGCTGGTTTGAGGCAGTCTTGTAAAAATCATTGGTAGTAAGAGAACGACAGTCCCAGATTACACTGTATCCTTTCCCTCCTCCTGGCAGCTGCTGTATACACTAAATGACGCACGTGTAGATTCTATAAAACAAAAACTTTCAATTAAGATAAATTGATGTTCATTACATTTACAGGAAGGCAAAGCAGAAGTTTGTCAGTTTATTTCACATGATTAACAATGATTTGACATCAAGCCAAATGTAGTATGATTAAGCCCACGGTTTTAATGCTAGTCCAGCATGGAGCCTTTCAGTATCCACAAATTATGTGCCGCCTAAGTACATTATGTGCATGACCATGTACATGCTTCAGAAGTGAGTGCTTTTAAAAGCTTTTCTATTTCTCGGTAATATTTCCAGCGCAAAACTGAATGAAGAGAATGGTTAATGGAAGCGGTTGTACGTTACTATGCAATTAAGCCGTGACATACACTGTTTATACACTCCGATTGTTCTATAATTATTCTAAACAATCTAAGGAAGTATGGTTCAGTAGCCGTTCAGTAACGGAAACAGCTACCAACAACCTATTGTAATCATAAAACGTTGTTTAACAAAACACAATTACTAGCCTAAAAACGGCTCCAGGATCAATATGGTGTATAAATATTGCCGAGGCAGCTCTAACGAAAAGTGGAAATATGGAAAAAACGGAAACTGTAGGTTTAGGCTTCATTTGATAGACCGAGAGAGTAGTATTATAGAGCAGACAGGACTTTTAATGTGAATACTAGTGTTTCATAGACCAGAATAATATCAGGGCTCTAAATCAGCACTAGTTTGGTAGCCCGAGGCTAGTAAAAATGCTGCTGGGCTACCAAATGTGTGTCTGGGTAGCCTGATGGGCTAGTAAAATAATTGTTCAAATAAGAAATAAATTATAAAATTGATAGGTTGTGTTGTGACGGCACTTTCTAACCCAACCTTTTAAAAACTTCATATTTCCATAGTTTCACTTTTTTGTTGAATATTATATTGGGCTAGTAAATTTTAGGCAGGTCTAGTGTTTTCACCCAACTACTAGATCGGTTAGTTCATAAAATACACGTCTGCGAATGATGATTTTTTATATGCACCGTCCTCCATCTAGTGTGCATCTATAAACGTCCATATGTAAAAATAAAAAAAGCACCCAAATACGTCAAATAAATGAGACCACTAGACCGATGGTCTTAGTTACTGGTCTAGTAGTTGGGTCTAAAAGTGTTAATTTCTGGCCCTGTAATATTGAGAATGTAGAATTTAGTGTATCTCTTACAAATGCAGAATGTATAGGCATTAAAACCGTGAATAGTGAATATTAAAACGGTGAACATAAAACTGATAGTTATTGTGCTGAGATAGGCGAGCATAACCAGATTGTAGAACTTATGTCTGTGATGAAGTAACATGGAGTCTCTATCTGCTGCACATTAAACACAATTACTGTGAATGATAACATCCAGATAGATCAGAATGCTACAATGAATGCTGGTGATGAAGTGATATTCAGTTTAAAAGGACACATGGCAATCTTGATTTTGTAAAACCTGCCGCATTCCGTTTTCTGCATAAATTGAATTTGTTCAATCATTAATATTAATTATAAGAAAAGTATAAAGCAAATAGTTTTGGCGTATTTTTAACTGTTGCTTATATTTTACCAATAATATTGTTAAACCTATGGTAGAATAACAAAGAAAAGTTGACAGCTCAAACTAATATTTAAATATGCAAGCAGGTTTAAAGTCAAAATGATGCTGAATTAATAAATGGAGAAGCTAATTATAATGCTTGATAAAGACTTGAAGATTGCCGCGTGCCCCTTTAAAGTGCAACATCCAATTTCATTTTTAAGAGCACTACATTATACAGAATAATTGAGAATTTTCCTATGCATTATGAACAATTAAACAAGGCAGTGATGGTATCTCATGTAATGTACAAGATACAGGCACCATGGGGGTAATAATCAAGCTCTTGTGTGGAAGTTGTAACATATACTTTATACTTTTTATATTTAATGGTAGGAGACCCTGGATTATTCTGGACATAAACATAATGGTTAAACATGGATGTTTCATTGTTGTCTCAAGCGCATCGGTGGCTGGGATAGTGAAAATGGTGGCCGGGATGGTGGCTGGGATAGTGAAAATGGTGGCCGGGATGGTGAAAATGGTGGCCGGGATGGTGAAAATGGTGGCCGGGATGGTGAAAATGGTGGCCGGGATGGTGAAAATGGTGGCTGGGATGGTGAAAATGTTGGCCTGGATAATGAAAATGGTGGCCAGGATAGTGAAAATGGGGATAGTGAAAATGGTGGCCGGGATAGTGAAAATGCTGTGTCTAAAACATTCTGGCCTCTCACCGCTGCTTTTCGGAGCTTGGCTTGTTAAGTGAGAAACTGGTTCTACCCAGGAAAGATGGGGTGGTCTGTCTCTACTTTGACCATTATACATGGTCTTACATGTAGGATGTAAAACACCAAACATTCATTGTTGTCTGGGAGTGCTGCATGGCAAAAATACACATGATATTTTGTTGTCATTGGAGGTTTACAGAGTGGCATCTTATCAGGCATATAGGGATCAGTAGGGATCAGACCTAGATTATTAAGGATCAACATTTTCTTTGTGAAGGAAATTAGATGAACGCCTACAGTGCATTTTTATAAACCTTAGTTGCAAAAACATGCAAAAACTGCCTGTTATTCTTGGAAGTGGTTTATGGGTGATTTTGAGTCACCTTATTTTGAAGTTATGTTAAAGATTGTGATAAAACTAAATAAGAGTTCTGCATTTTATTCAGTACTTGAAATGTTATATTGCGAGTGGGAAATAATTGGTGATCTTCTGTGCATGTGGCCTACTCATCACATTGTCTGAGGCCTTGGCCACCTCAGGAGGGATGGCTTTGGGCGTGGGGATTGAATGCAGATATTCTATATATAAATTATACTTTGTGTCAGAAACGGGGATAGTTTAAAGATTTTTCTGAAATACCAAAAAAGCAAAATTACACTCAAAATGACATAAAAGTCTTTACAAAATACAGCACTTCCTATCCTATGTGCAGGTGCAATCAGCACATGTTCCTAAGCCCATATTCATGGACGTTTAAGCACCAATAAACTTGCAGCAGATATCTGTATTATTGAGATGGTCTATTGTTGTTTATGCGCGTTAAATTAAAATCTGCAACAGCAGTTCATTATAACGACAGAAATCAGTTCCTTCGCTCTGAATTACGCTGTAAATTACGCTCGCTGTGTGTGTGTTCTCCTTCGTGGTTGTTAGTCAGTGCAAATCTGTTCTGCAACCATAAAATATTTTGATTTAAAGAAGCGTATATAACACAGGTTTCCTGTAAACGTGCCATGCTTTTTACGCCCAGTTTAATTTACCATAATTCAAAATTACAAATTGCAGTGAATCAGAAGAAAATTAAAACATGAATTCGTAAACATCCTTCGAATAAATTCTGCCTTATCATTATTTATATTACGACTGTTAAAACTTATAATATGACAAAACTTATAATACGACTGTTAAAACTTATAATACGACTTATAATACGACTGTTAAAACTTATAATACGACTGTTAAAACTTATATTAAAACTTATAATACGACTGTTAAAACTTATAATAATAATAATAATAATAATAATAATAATAAATACTTGATTTAACGAGAGAACTCATTTGAAACTAGTCAATCTACCATGAGGCCCTCAACAAATACGACTTAAAACTTATAATACAACTGTTAAAACTTATAAACTTATAATAAGACTCTTAAAACTTATAATACGACTGTTAAAACTTATAATACAACTGTTAAAACTTAGTTAAAACTTATAATACAACTGTTAAAACTTATAATACGACTGTTAAAACTTAGTTAAAACTTATAATACGACTGTTAAAACTTATAATACGACTGTTAAAACTTATAATACGACTGTTTAAACTTATAATACGACTGTTAAAACTTATAATACGACTGTTAAAACTTATAATATGACTTAAAACTTATAATACGACTGTTAAAACTTATAATATGACTGTTAAAACTTATAATACTACTGTTAAAACTTATAATATGACTTAAAACTTATAATACAACTGTTAAAACTTATAATACGAATGTTAAAACTTATAATATGACTGTTAAAACTTACAATACGACTGTTAAAACATATAATACGACTGTTAAAACTTATAATATGTTAAAACTTATAATACGACTTAAAACTTATAATACGACTGTTAAAACATATAATATGACTGTTAAAACAATACATGTAATACGACTGTTAAAACATATAATACGACTGTTAAAACATATAATACGACTGTTAATACGACTGTTAAAACATATAATACGACTGTTAAAACATATAATACGACTTAAAACTTATAATAGAACTTTTAAAACTTATAATACTGTTAAAACTTATAATAGGACGGTTAAAACTTATAATACTGTTAAAACTTATAATACGACTTAAACTTATAATACAATGTTAAAACATCAAAAGGGCAATTTAACTTTTGCCTTAGTTCTTTTAGCATCGAAAGACCATTTTTGACTGTTGGCTCATTTCTTACGTTTTTGGCTCTTTATTTGACTTTTGTGTCTTTTTATGATTTTGAGATAATTATCCGTTTAGTATCTTCCAGCATTAAAATTGTTTGTCAGTATTTTTTCATCAGAAGGAGGGAATAGGCGTTGTTTCTTTGTCTCTCTTCATTTTCATCATGGTCGCTTCATTACGTCCCACCTGTACTGGGACAGACCTTACACAATTCACATTGAACCGTGTCAACATTGATCACTGATCTTACATCTGATTTTTTTTTCGAAAAAAGAAAACTCAAAATCATTTACGCTCAAGCGGTTATCGCACGTGGCCATCTTACAAAGTCGATAAAATTGGGCTTTTGTGGGTTGGGTAAGCGTTAATATCATCCGGTTCATTACCCAGTGACACATACACTTCATTCAGAAACCTTGGCTATGAAGGTGAAAACAGTTAAACACAGAGTGATCACAGATAATTCACGTTATTTTTAGAAATGAAACACTTATTTTTAAGTTCTTGCATGTTACATTTACATTTTGAAGCTTACAGAAAAATGTAGTATAAGGGGAAAGCTACGATAGGTTTGATTACGTTTGAAGCAGTAACAGTTGTTACAATTAACAAACAGTATAAAAATGTTCTCTGATGAAGAATGCTTTCTTTAGGCTAGAATATTTTAATCGTTTTAGAGATTTTTGTATCAGATATATTGGGTAGGTTGAGGGGAAAAAATAAAGGGAAAATGGTTTTCATTAACCAAATACGTATAGCTGCAACCATCCAAGTTATTATTAAGCAGTAAAGTAGCACCTCCATTATTATCTAATATCATTTTGACTTTTGAGCGTGCTAACATAGTTAGCAATATTATGTATTGAGTTTACGACAAAAAGGTTATATGGCGCCATCATAAATAAACATTTCGGTGGTATCGAAGTAATATAATGTGGAATTTAAAAAATGTGCCTTTATTATTTTATCATGGGGTTAAATACAGTATTGTTGAAATAATCATACTCCAGCAACAGTTAGTAAATATGCAAAAACAATTTGTTTTGAACTATTCAAAACATTATTAATAATGATTTTCACAAAACTTAATATGCAAATTATGTAGGAAACTAAAGTGGTGCTGCATGTATTTAAAATAATCAAGATATACATGTGTTCAGGGGAAGGTAGCGCCGTGGTGTAATGGTTAGCATCGCGGCTTAGTAACCCAGGGATCATGCGTTCAGTCCCAGCCAGGACCGAATTTGGGTTAATTAACGAAATATTTCATAAAAGTATTTCCTACCTTACCAGTCCTTCGGATGAGACTTTAAACCGAGGTCTGCTCGCTAAAATGCTTCGTGCAATAGAGCGAGGATAAATAAACGCTTATACACACATGTGTTCAGGGGATGGTCTCCAAAAGGCCTTGTTACCAATGGCGAGGGTAAATAAACTCTTTTACTTATTATGTCCAGGGGTGTCATTAAGAGGCGGTAGGTGGGGACCCAGCTACTATAAAAAAATTTTTTTGTATTTTATACAAGTATCAATGAAAATACCCTACTACTCTGCTGTGTGGGCCACTTACTTATAAAGTAAATACACCCCTGTATGTCCCTTTAAAGATGAGCTGAGTTTAATTTAATAATGAGGGGATTCAAATTAAGTTTGTCACTGACACGTTCTCATGTCAAAAATGATGAAATTGAGCCACCTTGTTTTATTATGATGTATTCCTTATTTGTTGTCATGATTGTAATTTTCAGTCTGTCAAAGGTGACATTTAGTAATTATACTGCATGTAAGCATGGGTGAGAACAATATGTTATGAATATTAATGTAGTGTCCTCCCTAACCTACCCACCTTGCAGTTTCACGCAGCTTTTTATAAGTATTATCAGAGATTTTTTCTAGGCCCATTTTTGGGCTGAATTTCGGCCCCTTCCCAATTCAAAATAATCTCATATTTTCCCAAAAAAGCCAAAAAAAAAAAATCTAAATAAAAAAAAGAAATTCAAAAAAAAAAAAGGTTCTAATAAAAAAATTATATATAATAATTAAAATACTATTGTTTTTCTTTTATTGAATGCAGCCCTATTTGACCATATACCTGTGCTGCACTTTTGTAGAAGAACTTGATTTTTGAACTTATTTTAAAAGCCAAAAAAATATCCAAATAAAAAAATCCAAAGTCAAAAAAAAAAAATTGATAAAATAATATATAATAATTAAAATAATATTGTTTTTCTTTTATTAAATGCAGCCCTATTGGACCATATACCTGTGCTGCACTTTTGTAGAAGAACTTGATTTTTGAACTATTTCAAACAAATTAGTGCCTTACGTCTAATATACAACTTTTCTTATTTCCCCCCAATTTAAAGGTTTCACAGGCATATTTTCCCAATTCAAAGGGCTGGCCCCATTTTCAATACTGCATTATAAATAATATGGTCTTGATAGTCCACTGGGCTAATTGAATTTGGCTTATTATCCCTAATAGTAGCACACGGATGCGCTATGCAAATTGCTAAGTGGGTGCTTTCATCAAATTAAAAAAAAAAAAAACCTTCTGAAGATCTTTCTTAGGTCACCCCATTGTTTTGATTTTTTCTCAAACCTCAAACTTTTCTTTTCAATGTTAACTAATTTTCTTCTGAGGTGCTGCTTTATTTATTTTTCATGTATAACTTTTTTAAATTTTACAAAATCTTAATTGACATGTTTACATTTAAAATACCCCCACAGCTGGAATTGGAAGCACTGGTAACCTGGTGTCCTTATCAAAATAAACACATCATTATACATGATTTCACTTTTGATCATCATTTTAGCCTGTATAAGCTGTTATAAGTTGGAGGGAGACTATTCAGACCATTTTTCACTCACATCAAGAATACACTATTAAATGATGTCTTACAGGCTATCATGGAGAGTGACTTGTACAAGCTGAGTGGCTTGTTTCGGTGAGCCATGTAAAATAAATATAGTTTATACTAAGATTTTTCTGTATTTAGCAAATACCAAAAAACACAACTGCTGATCTGGTATCACCCTGTCATTTATTGTTTCATAAAACAAGAAGAAATCTACTGCAGATCTCCCTGTACAGTCGTTGATTGCTTCATAAAAAACCCCAGAAAACATCTATTGATTTAGCTTTTACAAGATATTTGAGGTCATATGTAAAACATGTAAACCAAGCAACATATTGCAAACTAATAATATCTGTTCCTGAAATTAAACTGGGAGGAAAAGATAAAAGTTTGTAGCATTTTGCAGAGTTAATGTTTTTCACACATGTTCTTGTAAAACAATCAGAAATGTGACACAAAACTAATTTAACATGAAATATGCATGAAGCTCGGTGAACAGATTGGAAACCTATTACAATTTATGCCAAGCGTACAGATACTGAATGCCACAGTTGCTCTTTCAAGGAATGCACACTGGTAAAGGGAGGGGCTCTCAGGTTAGAGATCTGTCCCCATTTCCTTTGTCTGTGGAATGAAAAATGGTTAAATTACAGTATGTATTGACATGGTGGGAGTAGAATTGAGGGTGGGTGAAGGAATGCAGAAGTTGCCAAACTTTGACTCTAGATGAATATAACACTGGCAGTTTTTAGTGTGATATGATTAACCAAATTTCAGCAGATGGAAAGGTTACATGTTTTGAAATACTGAGTTGTTATAAATGTTTGAGTTGAAAGACATGTATGTTGTTTTAGGTAAGGGATTTGTGGGGTGAAAAACAAATACACCCATGGAAATAAATGTGTTTACTTTACTATAAGGAAAGACTTTCATTGAAAGTGATTTCGTTCTTGCAAGAATAGATGTGTCCGAGGTTAAAGACACTTCATTAAAGTTCTCCGGCCATGTTTTGTTTCATGGACATGTTTATGTTTATTTAAATCAAAGTCAATACACAACAATAGGTATTTACAATTCACACATTGCAATATCTGTCAGCGACAATAACATCTTATTTGATGACATAGAAAACTTTGATCAGGTAAATTAATCCACATAATCCACAGGTAAATGTATTTATCAATTATCTGGCAATAGTTGTGCAGCTATACAATTCAGATTTACCTCTTTCCCCGTGCAATCACGCAGTGGTAAAAGTAGTATCTGCATCATGCAAATAATACTTATCTTTACATACATCTTGGTAGCGGTTTGCAATAAATGTTTCTCTCCGAGACTTATCAAGAAATATTCATATGATGTTCAAGAGTTAAATTTGTTAATTGATAATACTACAAAAATGGTGGCCATTCAACTTTAAATGATGGAACGAAAATACTGCTTCTCATGCCCATCATTAATGATGCTAGCTTTATGGTTAAGTAACCAAATACTGCCATTGGTGTTATGGAGTAATCAGAAATATTGCCATTGGTGTTATGGAGTAATCAGAAATATTGCCATTGGTGTTATGGTAAAGTAAACAGAAATTTTGCCATTGGTGTTATGGTAACGTAAACAGAAATATTGCCATTGGTGACGTACACAGAAATATTGCCATTGGTGTTATGGTAAAGTAAACAGAAATATTGCCATTGGTGTAGTTGAGGTTTTGGCCCCAGCCCATATTTTATTTTTACATTTCTAAGTGTGTTAGATTCAGTGGTAGCAGGTGTAGGAAATGTTTTACTGTGATGACAATTGCTGACATTAAGCAAATTTCTGGCAGTTTCTAAAAATATCAAACTATTCCTGACAGAAAGTCAATATAAATAACTGTACTGCATATGTTGTCAAAATGAGTGACAAGTTGAACATTGCTGGACAAAGCAGAATGGTAAAATCAGTTGTACATGTTTTTGCCTTGGGTTCATTTCATGGGAATTGCAACAGGCTGAGTCTGTTGCAAAAATCAACTTCAACTATAACATTTATGGGTTAATTTAAGGGGCTTGGTAAGGGGACAAGGAATAGGTTTGAATATGTGCTTGAACCATGCATAACTTTCTAATGACTGTTTTTCTAATGACTGTTTTTTTACATAATGATGATAACAGTGAAAATGTAACCACACATTTTGCTTGGAAACTAGCAGAAGTAGCATTCATTGCAGCTCACTGAATGTCTTTGCCATTAATTCTGTCTTGGTTCACTTCAAGTCATTAGACTGGTTATCAATCTTGCTCAGATGCGTGAAAACAAACAGGCACAATAAATGAAAAGTAAACAAATCTTGTGCAGATTTTAATAGACTGCACCAAGGAAGCCCATACTGTACCTGCAGATAACATTAGTAATGTGACACCCCGTGGAATAATCAGTGAATCCTTCATCAAACATGGCCGACTCCTTTGAAAATGTATTACACGAAACATTAAGTTGGGGCAGATCGCAATCAGATAGCTATAGTTGTGAACTTGTGAACTGGTTATTGTGTGACAGGGGAACCAGTCTGGCAGAAATCTTTTATTTTAACAGTTTTCCGGTTGAGTAGAGCCTTTGTGTGTATCATGTCTTCTCAACTGTGCAAAAGCTTGCCATGGATGCAGCATTCCATAGACTGCTTTTTACATCTTTCTCTAATGCAAGTTTTGACTGGTTCTCAATGTTTATACAGCAGAGAAGAGCATTTATATGAGGATGATTTTCAAAGTTATGATGTATGATATAAATTATAAATATAGCAGTACAAGATAAAATAAATTTCAGTCACAAGGCTAAATAGTGTTGCTTATGGAGTTTTCCAGACAGTCATGGGTTTGGGCCAATACTAAAATCCCGAGTTGATATATATATTTCAGTTTGGTCTAATAATTCAATGATTTATCTAGGATTAGCAGAATATTGGTCTTATAATTAAAATTCTATTTAGCGCAATTCTTCAATAATTTATCTAGGTGGTCAAATAAGTAAACCTTCATTTGCCAGTTTCATCACTTACAACGCAACCGCCCCTTGTAGACTGGTCACCTGACAGTTAGGATTGGTGTAATATTTTATCATAATTGTTTTGCTGTACTTTCTGACCAGGTCATGCCCTTACAAATACAATTTACCTGCTCTTTATTGTTTATACAGCTGCTGAAGTATATATGTAGATCAGTGTTTGTTTGTTTTATATTTTTATATATATCTAAACATACAGTCAAGTACTTTTATATTGGCCTGCCCTGTTTGTGAAAGGGTTGGTTATTATGTCTTTAAATAGATATTTTGATTTGATTCAGTTTTCATTAGGTCGTTAACATTTGACAATGTCCATCACCATTAAAGCCTAGAGGAGCTTACAATACTAATAACAGAAGATAATCCAAGTTATATTGAGTGGGAACCAACTTATATTAAGTGGGAACCGATTTATATTGAGTGGGAACCAAGTTGTACTGAGTGAGGAACCTTGTACAGTGAGGAGACTTGTGTTGGTAGTTTGATGCTACATCAGTACACTGAGGAGTGTGTTCGTAGTTTGATGCTACATCAGTACACTGAGGAGTGTGTTGGTAGTTTGATGCTACATCAGTACAGTGAGGAGGGCTTGTGTTGGTAGTTTGATGCTACGATCATCAGTACACTGAGGAGGCTTGTGTTAGGTAGTTTGATGCTACATCAGTACAGTGAGGAGGCTTGTGTTGGTAGTTTGATTGCTACATCAGTACAGTGAGGAGGCTTGTGTTGGTAGTTTGATGCTACATCAGTACACTGAGGAGACTTGTGTTGGTAGTTTGATGCTACATCAGTACAGTGAGGAGGCTTGTGTTGGTAGTTTGATGCTACATCAGTACACTGAGGAGACTTGTGTTGGTAGTTTGATGCTACATCAGTACACTGAGGAGTGTGTTGGTAGTTTGATGCTACATCAGTACACTGAGGAGGCTTGTGTTGGTAGTTTGATGCTACATCAGTACAGTGAGGAGGCTTGTGTTGGTAGTTTGATGCTACATCAGTACAGTGAGGAGGCTTGTGTTGGTAGTTTGATGCTACATCAGTACACTGAGGAGGCTTGTGTTGGTAGTTTGATGCTACATCAGTACAGTGAGGAGGCTTGTGTTGGTAGTTTGATGCTACATCAGTACACTGAGGAGTGTGTTGGTAGTTTGATGCTACATCAGTACAGTGAGGAGACTTGTGTTGGTAGTTTGATGCTACATCAGTACACTGAGGAGTGTGTTGGTAGTTTGATGCTACATCAGTACACTGAGGAGACTTGTGTTGGTAGTTTGATGCTACATCAGTACAGTGAGGAGTGTGTTGGTAGTTTGATGCTACATCAGTACACTGAGGAGGCTTGTGTTGGTAGTTTGATGCTACATCAGTACACTGAGGAGGCTTGTGTTGGTAGTTTGATGCTACATCAGTACAGTGAGGAGGCTTGTGTTGGTAGTTTGATGCTACATCAGTACAGTGAGGAGTGTGTTGGTAGTTTGATGCTACATCAGTACACTGAGGAGTGTGTTGGTAGTTTGATGCTACATCAGTACATTGAGAAGACTTGTTTTGATAGTTTGATGCTACATCAGTACACTGAGGAGTGTGTTGGTAGTTTGATGCTACATCAGTACACTGAGGAGGCTTGTGTTGGTAGTTTGATGCTACATCAGTACACCGAGGAGACTTGTGTTGGTAGTTTGATGCTACATCAGTACACTAAGGAGACTTGTGTTGGTAGTTTGATGCTACATCAGTTTAATATAAGCACCATCTAATATGGAGTTTAAAATTAAAATACAAAAATCAGTACACCAGCTGCTTTTATTAAAGGGACACACGGCAATCTTGATTTGTTTAAAACTCACTGTGACCTGTTAGTTTTCTACATAACTTGCAAATTTGCAGTCATTAATATTTATTTAAGTATAGTGCTGCTGATTATATTGCACCAATAATATAATTAACCATAAGGTATAATAAGGAAGAACAATTAAAAAAACTCAAAATGTTATTTGATTATATGCATGCACGCTGGTTTAAAGCCAAATTTATACTGGATTAATGTATCAAGATGCTAATTTTAATGCTTGATAAAAACTTCAAGATTGCCGTGTGTCCCTTTAATGAATATGGGTAGAAATGGATGTATGATACTGGGGCACCGTTGATTGGGTGGTCACAACTTCATCTTCTTGCATATAATGCTCCCGATGTTGTTTGAGAACAGGGGTTGCTTGCATGATTTCTACTAAACCCAAACTCTTGACTATTCAAACGGCCCAAATAAAATTTGATATATTGAAGTGGAATAACGGCTAATACCTTTGTATACTTCTGTAATATCATTAAAGTTTCACTATCTTTCAAATGTTTTTCAGGTTGGTAAACTTGCTGACAGAAAGGAATTTTTACACATCGTAATGATATAGAAGACAACTCTTGAGGCTGTGTTTGGAAAGATTATTGGTAAGGTATACATTTACCTGTGATATCGCAGATATTCTTTGATCTGTTCTAGCTCGAAAATTGATTTTTCACACATTTAATGAGCTTAAGTTTTGTTTTGAAATCCAAAGTTGTATTGCAATCTTTGAAGTCTGCGTATGAAGATTATCATATTTGCACAAACCTTGTAAACTGTCAGTCATTAAAACACAAGTTTGAGTATTTTATGGCTCGACTTTTTAGAGACGCCGCTTTGAAGTCTGTTAGAAAGCGAATAAATCCTTTTCAGAATAAGTATGTGCACCTTTGCAATATGTGTGCCGAGGGAGTGTGCCTGGGGAGTATGAATTTTGATACGAAAACTGGGGGAAATATATATGTATGAGGAGGTTTTACGACATCTTTTGTGTATTTGAACTAGGGATCAGTGGAGGAGAGTGAGATGTCGGAACTACGAATATTAATTAAGGGTTATGGTATAAAACAAATGTCTGATGCATCAATGGGGGAGCATGCATACCTGTAAAATACCAATATGAGAGGCAGAGAAGCAATATAGAAATACAAAGTTGCACAATAAATTTCAAGCATCGAAAAAAACAAAACATTTTAAAACAAGTTATGAATTAAAAAATACTGAAAATGGGATCTGTTGGAAGCAACAAAAGCAAAAAAGGGGATCCATTGAAAAAACAAAAAAACAAAAGGGGATCCCATGAAAGCAACAAACACAAACAAGAGAGAAAAGTAAGGACAAGGTACAACAGCTCTCACTCATTGTAGCAATGTTAGTGGTATTACACTAATTTTCCAGGGAACCAGTAAGTTATAATAACTATACTGAAGAGGTGTGGGGGAGGGAGTGGGGAGAAGAACTAGTAAGTTATAATAACGATACTGAAGGGGTGTGGGGGGAGGGAGTGGGGAGGAGAACTGGTAAGTTATAATAACGATACTGAAGGGGTGTGGGGAGGGAGTGGGGAGGAGAACCAGTAAGTTATAATAAAATAGTGAAGGTGTGTGGGGGAGGAAGTGGGGAGGAGAACCAGTAAGTTATAATAAAATAGTGAAGGTGTGTGGGGGAGGAAGTGGGGAGGAAGTGGGGAGGAGAACCAGTAAGTTATAATAACTATACTGAAGGGAGTGGGGGAGGGAGTGGGGAGGAGAACCAGTAATTTATAATAACTAGACTGAAGAGAGTGGGGAGGAGAACCAGTAAGTTATAATAACTAGACTGAAGGGATTGGGGGAGGGAGTGGGGAGGAGAACCAGTAAGTTATAATTATACTGAAGGGATTGGGGGAGGGAGTTGGGAGGAGAACCAGTAAGTTATAATAACTAGACTGAAGAGAGTGGGGAGGAGAACCAGTAAGTTATAATAATTATACTGAAGAGAGTGGGGGAGGGAGTTGGGAGGAGTACCAGTAAGTTATAATAACTAGACTGAAGGGAGTGGGGAGGAGAACCAGTAAGTTATAATAATTATACTGAAGGGATTGGGGGAGGGAGTTGGGAGGAGAACCAGTAAGTTATAATAACTAGACTGAAGGGAGTGGGGAGGAGAACCAGTAAGTTATAATAATTATACTGAAGGGAGTGGGGGAGGGAGTTGGGAGGAGTACCAGTAAGTTATAATAACTAGACTGAAGGGAGTGGGGAGGCGAACCAGTAAGTTATAATAATTATACTGAAGGGAGTGGGGGAGGGAGTTGGGAGGAGAACCAGTAAGTTATAATAACTAGACTGAAGGGAGTGGGGGAAGGAGCAGGGAGGAGAACCAGTAAGTTATAATAATTAGACTGATTAAACTTATATGATTTCATGATTGTGAGACACTGCTTATAATCACTGTCCAGTCTCTTTAATCTCTGTTTTTACCTCCGTTTGAAATTGGTTTTTACTTCTGTATGTAAGCTCATATTGGGAAATCAGTCTCAGAGAGAAGCGAAGCCTCTGCCAGGACATGAACCCACTTAGTGAAGAGTCTGCAGCGGTAAAGTTGATATAATGATGCTGTTTAAAATCTGGATATTTTTTATCAGTAAAGCATGGAAAACATGGATATTAATAGCTCAGCATGGAGATGGCAAAAATATATAATAACATGTACAGCAAAAAATAATAGGTTCTTTTTCAGGAGAAATTAAACCCACCAGAAATGGATAAACGATTTATTAGAAGTGAAACACATGTGGGTCTTTATTAAGTGACATATCGAGAAATAAAGAACACATCAATAAATGATTTAATGGATCATTCCTGGCCTATATTACAGAGTGACACAAGAATGCTGATAACATTTTGTCAAACTGTCACAACCTGGTGTAGGCAATAATCACACACTGCCATGTCAATAGCCTCCATGGGTAAAAAACTCAATCAAATAAAAATCAACATACCTTAGCCGAAGTCAATGAAGTTTTTAAAACCCAATTCAATTCAATTCAACGAAGCTTTTGGAAGAGTTCATTCATGAATAATACATGCATGGAACAAAACAAATGCTGCCTCTCCCGCCTCTCAATAATAATGCTGGCTTCATGATAAAGTAAATGAAATGATTGCCATTGGTGTATGTACTAGAACACCAGTTTAAATTTAAATTAGAACATTTTAAAGTTATATTTGGAAATTTGAGTTTTGTGTTTCGTTAAAATGCACCTGGTGCAATTCACCCAATCCTGGTATACACCGCCTAATGAATTTTCATAGTGAGTTTGAGTTCTGATTTTAACTTGTTGACCTGTGGAGCCCCTCATAACTGCTCTAGTATGATTCAACTAGTATTAGGGTAAAGCCCAACTAGTAGTAGGGTAGAGCCCAACTAGTATTAGGGTAGAGCCCAACTAGTAGTAGGGTAGAGCCCAATTAGTAGTAGGGTAGAGCCCAACTATTATTAGGGTAGAGCCCAACTAGTAGTAGGGTAGAGCCCAACTAGTATTAGGGTAGAGCCCAACTAGTATTAGGGTAGAGCCCAACTAGTTCTAGGGTAGAGCCCAACTAGTAGTAGGGTAGAGCCCAACTAGTATTAGGGTAGAGCCCAACTAGTATTTGGGTAGAGGCCAACTAGTAGTAGGGTAGAGCCCAACTAGTATTTGGGTAGAGCCCAACTAGTAGTAGGGTAGAACCTAATTAGTAGTAGGGTAGAACCTAATTAGTAGTAGGGTAGAGCCCAACTAGTAGTAGGGCAGAGCCCAACTAGTAGTAGGGTAGAGAGTAGGGTAGAGCCCAACTAGTAGTAGGGTAGAGTCCAACTAGTAGTAGGGTAGAGCCCAACTAGTAGTAGGGTAGAGTCCAACTAGTAGTAGGGTAGAGCCCAACTAGTAGTAGGGTAGAGTCCAACTAGTAGTAGGGTAGAGCCCAACTAGCAGTAGGGCAGAGCCCAACTAGTAGTAGTGTAGAGCCCAACTAGCAGTAGGGTAGAGCCCAACTAGTAGTAGGATAGAGCCCAACTAGCAGTAGGGTAGAGCCCAAATAGTAGTAGGGTAGAACCTTATTAGTAGCAGGGTAGAGCCTAACTAGTAGTAGGGTAGAGCCCAACTATTACTACTCGAATATACGCTCGTTATAATAAGTGAACCAATTTCCTTGGAAATTTCAAACTTGAATTTCACATTTACCAAACCACAAAAAAAATAGCAATTATTATGGTGATCATTTCAATGATGACATAAAAGAAAATTGTTTGCATTTTCAATAAACTTCCAAATGAATCCCACGAGACAGAAATGCTCATTTTTACTCCAAGTTGTGGCATATCTTGGTACTTTTAATTTCGTGTCATTAATTCCTTAAGTTTTTGCTCTCCTGGCATTTTAAGTGCTTCAATTGCATGACAATGGCTTGCATTTTCAAATTGTCTTTCTGTTCTGGCATAACACATAAAATGAATTAATTGCAGACAAAATGGACAAGATGTTAGACGTCTGCTGCATTGAAAACTGCAACATCTTTTCCCTCCATTATCACAGTCACCCAGCTGCTTGAAATCCCTGTTATTGAGCTGCTCTTTGTTGATCATTAAGCATGAAGGAGATCCTTGAAATATTTTCTGAATCATTTCATTCTTTCATAAAATCTCTGATCAGTCATTGGACCCCCTTGAAAACTCTTTGAAAATTTGGTGGAAGAAAAGAAAGAAAAATAATTTTCTTGTGATTTACTTTTTTCTTTGGCTGGCTTTGTTCATATCTTTTCTTCAGAATCGACCGATGCGAAAGCAAGTTCTTTTCGTAATAGTATGCTAATTTAGACAGATGATTGGAATTTAGTTCTTTTGTTTGAAAAAAAGTTGTCATTATAAAATAAGATTCAGAAGTGATATATTGAATATAAAATGTTTTTGAATTAGTTTATAATGGCATTACTGCAATGGGTAACTAAGGTTTTCTGACGGAAGCGTGTCGAAGTGTTACTTCCCATGTAATGAATTCCCATTGTATAGGGGCAGATGATGTGCGATATTCGTGAAGAAATAACACATTTCAAGTTTGCTGGTTCCAACAGTTTTTTTTGTTCCGATGATTTGTTTTAAACTGGACCCACACATTCTAGCTGGCCTTATAAGACGTCCTGCACCTTATATGTTTTATGTAATCATTACTTTTTTTATATCTTCTATATGGCTGATTTAGTCAAACTACAAATAGTGGGCGTGTGCTCGTTGGTATAATATGGAACTGAGATTATTTTTTTTACCTTTTCGGAATGGTACATGTATTCATTAAATTGGGAAAATTTGTGTTGTTTTACCTTAAATTGGGAATTTTTCACTATTAAACAAAAACAAGATTGTAATGTTTTAAATACTTTGCAAACACATTACCCGTTTATATGTTCTATATACATTCTCTTGTAGTATTTATTACCCTCCCATAAAAGCATATATTTTCCATCTTTTCCTGTTTAAAGTTTCACTCTAAAATATTTACAAAAAAAATAATCATTGGATTGGGAATTTTCTCTCCAAAAGGGAAAAAAACATACTTTTTGGCAATGGGAATGGTACCGTCTTTCAAATAAATATTCCCGAGTCTAAATGTGTATGCCAATAGAACACTTTAGCAATATCTCAAAATACAAGTTTTCTCTTTGTTTGCCAAGGACATTTATTGCAAGTTTATAACATTCACTGATGTCTCAAGTTCTCCTAATCTATTCAGAATAACATTTACTGCTGTCTTAAATTACTTGTTGTCCTTATGTATCATACATGAAATTAAAGTTGAGTTTATTTGCTGTGGGGCCGCAGTGCCTAGTGAATAGCAGGTCTGAATCTAGAGATCACGGGTTTGTGTTTGACGCACACCGCTGGGTTGCTAAGGTGTATCCTAACAGCAAGACACTTCCGCCAGCCTCGTCTGTCACAGGTTTGTGTTTGACTCACACCACTGGGTTGCTAAGGTGTATCCTAACAGCAAGACACTTCGTCCAGCCTCGTCTGTCGCGGGTTTGTGTTTGACTCACACCACTGGGTTGCTAAGGTGTATCCTAACAGCAAGACACTTCCTCCAGCCTCGTCTGTCACGGGTTTGTGTTTGACTCACACCACTGGGTTGCTAAGGTGTATCCTAACAGCAAGACACTTCCTCCAGCCTCGTCTGTCACGTGTTTGTGTTTGACTCGCACCACTAGCTTGCTAAGGTGTATCCTAATGGCAAGACACTTCCTCCAGCCTCGTCTGTCACATGTTTGAGTTTGACTCGCACCACTGGGTTGCTTAGGTGTAACCTATCGGCAAGACACTTCCTGCAGCCTCGTCTGTCCGATGGGGACATATTAACCGGGCAGACCTTTTAATCAACAAATCAGTTCTCTTGGTTTGCCAGTAACTACTAATATCTCAAATAATTTTTATCTTTATTCTCTGCAAATCAAAGTTCTCTTTAGTTGCAAATGACAACAGATATCTCAATATTACAGTTCTCTTTATTCGCAAGTACCTATTGACCAAATTTTCAAATTCTCCATATTTGTCAATCACACTAGTGCTGACCATGGACTTCAAATTTTCCAGCTGATTTAACAATCTTGATAACTTTAAAACTGGTAAATGTGACCAGCGGACCATCTGACAGCCTACTTGAGATCTCAGATGAATCAATTTCATATCAAAATGTTGATAAAAGAATGAAAAGAGTTGTTTAAAAAAACACTTAGAGCATGTAGGGATGAACTTGATGAAAACGAGGTGGCAGACGCATTTGAATAAATACTTATGTAGAGATGACCTTAAATTAAACTTAGTCCGCAAGAAAGCGTGTTTTGGTTGATAAAATTATAGATAAGATTGTTATCCTTTTCGAAAATTTAAAATCTCATTGTATCACAAATTTTGTTGATCATGATCAGACTTACGTGGAGATGACATCATTTGTTTAACCCTTAATCTGCTACATATATATAATGGACTGTTCTTTCTTTTAATTAAGACCATTCAATTTATATGACAAAGGGGTGTTTTGGGGGAAATGACAGATCAGCAGCCAGACATTGCAGGCTGATCTGGGTTTACATGAATGGACGCAAAGGCTAATTATAGTCGTGCTTAGCGGGTTAAGGGTTAAAATATTCGCTGAAATAATAGTAACTAGCGAATAAGGAATTTTCAAATATTTATCAATACAATCATATTTTATCGTTGAACATTGCACAGAGTCATCCAATGTTATTACACATGTGGTAATTTAAAACATGAAATGACGTTATGAAACGGCACACAAGCGACAACGTTTGATAAAAAAATAATTTTAATAATTTTCAAATATCTGATGTTACTAATATTTTAGCAGATGTTATTTCATAAAAGTCATGCTCTTAGATTAAAGCTTCACAGATTCATAAATGAATTCAAATTTTGTATATAACGAAAAAGGAGATTTATTAACAAACATCAGAATTTTTTATGAAATTTGCATATTCCTGGTAGCGCAGGCATGTGAGTACAAACTATATCGCTTCTTATCTAATCCTTTTTTGATTATGGGCTGTCTTTAAAAAAAATAATCTTATCCAATTGTGTCATTTTATTGACATTTATTTAAATATATGAGCTTAAAGTAGTGCGTTATATGCCCGTTTTATGAAAGAAATAACAAATTTTAGTCCACTGGCACCGTCTGTTAATATAATAAAATACAAAGCAAATAACGGGGAGGGGGTAATTGCAAATACCGTGTTTATATTTGTTAATGACCTTATAATCCAGTTATGCAAGCGATAGTTGCAAGTGGCTCCAATTATGGCATAAAAGTTACGCCGCGCTATATTTGTCTCCATATTGGATTTAGGGGCTTTATTCCTCGCGTTTTAAGGTGCACCACCTTTCGGCATTCAAAAGCTTGAAATTGCGGTTTTAATGGTTTGTGTTGACATTCTGGGTCGCTGTAGTATCTGTATTATGCTGTTTGATTGCACATCAAAGTATTAGAGTGTATAAATGAGGATTAGGGGGGATTAATGTTGAGGGGGGTTTCTTATTATGGCCCAGTCTTAAGTGTCAGCGTAGATCTGCAAAAGAAAAGCAGGAAAAGGTATGTGAACAAGTTTTAAAGAGGGTCACAAGTTGGGTTCAAGCTGAGAAAATCAAGCTGGTTTTAAAATATTTTGGTCTCGTAAATTCGTTAACCGGTATCAAGCAAGAATGTGGCGTTGATTTTATCTTGTGTTCTTTTTTTTTGAACAAGAAAATATTGCTTTGTATAATAAATATTTAAAGTCATATATAGAACTTGGGAGATTCTTCATTAACAGTATGACACAGGGGATGACAGAATTTTGGGAAGTGGGAAAACAAAAATCTCAGAGAAGTTTACGGTCTCCTCAGGGCTAGAAATTAACACTTTCAGTTTACTAGACAATCGGTCTAGTAGTTGGGTAATATCACTAGACCTGCTCAAAACTTACTAGCCCAATGTAATATTCTACAGAAAAGACTATTTTAATTTGAGATTCGGTTTCGTTTCAGTTTCTTTTCGTGAGTTTTAAATGCATTATGAAGGTATCTCCACATTTCTTAAGTATGCAAGGTTATCCAAGCACACAAAATAATCTTTTTTTATGAAAAACACCCATTTTAATTACTAAGGCAATTGTTATTGAAACGTTGGAAATATGAAGTTTAAAGATTAGGTTAGAAAGTGCTCTCACTACACAACCTATCGATTTTATAATTTATTTCTTGACACATTTTTTTACTAGCCCATCGGACTACCCAGACACAAACATTTGGTAGTCCGGCAGCATTTTTACTAGCCTCGGGCTACCGGACTAGTGCTAATTTCGAGCCCTGCTCCTCTGTTAACTCTGATTAAACTGTGCCGTAACTAGTTTGTTTGTTTGAATTGTGTTGTATGTCATTTGTAGCACATGCAAGGCCCTATATGATATCAGATTGTGTTACGTGGTGGAGGCAGACCACCGTGGTGGAGGCAGACCAGCGCGGTGGAGGCAGACCACCGTGGTGGAGGCAGACCACCCTCTAATTCCTGGGTACAACCAGTACTGCATACCGCCCGCATTCCGTAAGAATCAACACTTTCTCACAAGTTAAGCCCCCAGTGGGATTCAAACACGCAGCGGTTAAAGGCAAGAAGGTCTGCAATTCAGCGTCAACCACTCGGCCACTGTGCGATAAATAGATGTTGGCATGCACAAATTATATATATGTTGGCATGCACAATATATATATGTTGGCATGCACAATATATAGATGTTGGCATGCACAATATATAGATGTTGGCATGCACAATATATAGATGTTGGCATGCACAATATATAGCTGTTGGCATGCACAATATATAGATGTTGGCATGCACAATATATAGATGTTGGCATGCACAATATATAGATGTTGGCATGCACAATATATAGATGTTTAAGAGGAAAACATTTGATTAACATTTCTGCTTTTAAATTTATATATTAAGATACTTGTTATACTTAATAGAAAATATCCGAATTTACAGAAAATGTCACAAATCACAACTTTTATTGATCGTTTATCGATCTGGGTATCTTTCCACTCTAACATGGAATGGATGCATCTGATTGGTCAATCACTTTGCCATTGTTTCCCAGATATTTGACAGGTTGTACCAGAGGATCGTCAGAAAACTATTGGGATATTCCCACAAGTGAAAATAGTAAAAAGGAGATGAATTTCAATTCGGGAATTAGCTGTGTAAGCGCAGGCAGGAGCAAAATAACCAATGGCTACGCACTATTAACAAAAAACGTGCTTTTCCATTTTGTTGAAATTTTTTATACAAAATAATATATTTTCACCATTTTGGAAATTTTGGCTCGTTAGTGTTAAGCTAGGAATTAGAGAAAAAAAAGTCGCAAAACCATTAGTATGGGAAGTAGGATTATAATTAATGCTAATTATTTTCTGGAAGTAGGAAAAAAAGTCGAAAACTATTTTTTGAGAAATGAGATTGCCCGACTCCTGTGTCCCGTCTTTGTTACTATTTAAGAAAACAGTATTCATTTCCTTTTTCGCTGAAAAGCTATCTTTACGAATACGATGAATTTGTCAGTTACCTGATCATATGATTTTTTGTCTGCACCATTATAATTAATGTCCCCATGAAGGGTTTAAACATACTTAGTTTGGTTATCTCCGTCATCAAAACCTGATATTACCAACACCTTCACACCTTAAAAAGAACATCACATAATACCTGAAATTTTAAAACTCTTTTTTACTCTGCACCATGCCTGAAAGGTGGATTATGCCTGAAAGGTGGATTCATGTGTCGCATATCCATGTTTTCATGTTTATGTAGTTGTAATTAAGTAATGTCACAGGCAAAATTATTTGTTAAAGGACTTTTGATACATCCCGCATGCTACACGGAATATAAATTAGTAAATAGTGACACTACTTTTGTCCTCCATGTTCTCGCATTTATCATCATTACATATTTACATTAACTTGCTTGTTTTTTCATGAACTTATATTTATATCCTTCTGGTTTATATAGAGACATTTATAGCCTTCTGGTTTATATAGAGACATTTATATCCTTCTGGTTTATCTAGAGACATTTATAGCCTTCTGGTTTATCTAGAGACATTTATAGCCTTCTGGTTTATATAGAGACATTTATATCCTTCTGGTTTCTATAGAGACATTTATAGCCTTCTGGTTTATATAGAGACATTTATAGCCTTCTGGTTTATATAGAGACATTTATAGCCTTCTGGTTTATATAGAGAGAAAGAGAGAGAACAGAGGTTTTAAGAAAAGTGGATTCTATCATAAGTTCTCAGTGGGAGTAGTGCTGTAAATGAACAGCAAAGTTATTTATTTGTCCTTGTTGTATGGCACTGGGCATTTCATCGAGCGCAGACCTCGGTTTAAGGTCACAGCCTAAGGACTGATCAGGTGTGAAATTCTCTTTAAGTACTTTGAGAATTGATCCTGATTCGGTCCTGGCAGCGAAAGAACGCATGATCCCTGGATTACTAAACCGAGGGGCCAACCATTACACCACGGCCCACACCTGAACCGAGGGGCCAACCATGACACCATGGCCTCCACCTGAACCGAGGGGCCAACCATGACACCATGGCCTCCACCTGAACCGAGAGGCCAACCATGACACCATGGCCTCCACCTGAACCGAGGGGCCAACCATGACACCATGGCCTCCACCTGAACCGAGGGGCCAACCATGACACCATGGCCTCCACCTGAACCGAGGGGCCAACCATGACACCATGGCCTCCACCTGAACCGAGGGGCCAACCATGACACCATGGCCTCCACCTGAACCGAGGGGCCAACCATGACACCACGGCCCACACCTGAACCGAGGGGCCAATCATGACACCATGGCCTCCACCTAAAGAAAAGTTAATTATTACTTGGTCTTGGTGAAAGAGATGTTGGAATGACGACATTAAATATAGCATGTCCACCGCCATATGCATGCCATCTTTGGGATGGTTAAAATTCTGTACTATTGATTTTTTACCACTCTCATACTATTTTACTATATTTAAATAGGCGGTGAATGCCCATCATATGTTCTTGTCTTTGAGACATAAACAGGGTCAGGTCCACTATATCGGAGTCTATTCTCCGATTAAGGTTAAAGAACCATAGGAATGTGATGGTAGGAGTAGGGCCTGATTCCCAGACATCTATGTCTCTTTATATGGCTCTAAATAACTAAATATTAAGTGCTAAAATGCCATTCAACCATTCATTCATTCTGTGTGGGTTAGCGTTCTTCTGAATTAGGTGGACGCCTTACACCAATCCCTCGTAGATTGTGCGATATACTAGTAAAATCCTGTTCTTTATAATGTCTCGGAATGCATTTTCGTAAGTTCCTTCCCCAATAATAGTGTATCCTGTATAATGACTGTATCGGTTTTGCCTGTGTTTGGCACCTGTACAAATTGTTTATAACAATGACGAAATCTTCTTTTGACAAAACTATTTTTCTCCATATACAATGATTATTTGTATTTAACGAGTTTGTGGTTGTATATTGTCAATGATCGGTAATGATCAGCCATATTAGTCATCGCGTATATAGGCAAAGTGAATCGATTGTGGCAATATTTTGTAAATTATCGCACCTCACCCTATTAGCTACCCCGTCTACTTCATTGAGAACATTTGAACGTTTCTTTGATTCGTGAGATAAACATTTAATATGTGTGATTTGGTTTACAACTAATATTATACTGAAATGAAAATGTAAAATTTGACATCTATTGATTACCTTGTAGATAGGTATCTGTTTAGATATCATGCTGGCGAAATGAGTTGTAAGTTGACAGTTGGAAAGTCTGGTCTTTAATTTTATTTTTGTCAAATTGAAAAGGAGTATTGGCTGTCATTTTGATGTTTTTTATATTTTGTTTAGAACTCTATTTTAATTATTTAATTATTTTCAATAGTCTTTCTCTCTACCGTGCTGAATTATTGTTGGTATAAATTGTTGGGGATTTTTAATGCCATATTAAAGGGGAAATCACCCTTCATTGCTGTCTGGTTATAATGAAGGTGTTTCCCCGGTTCTGGAAAAACAGTGTGAATGTAGTTATTATATGTCAGTAAAGATTATTATTATTATAAAATATCTTAACTTGTGATGTTCATATTTAGGCACTTTAGGTGAATAATAAAAGGTTAAATTATGACACAATTGCTCTACATCATGTTTATTTTTCATAAAAAGGTACTGACAATTATGGTATCACATTACTTTGCCAGTACTTATTTGATTCAACATTCGTTATTACTACACACATAATTGTCAATTTCACTGGGTGAACAACTTAAGCTGAAACTAACGAAATGATCGTAACATAAAGTTATATATTATGGCATGTAAATTCTTGTTAAAGGCTAGGTAATGTTACTAATGCAGGGTTTGTTACATGTTTTGTTACGCTGCGGAATGTGACACCTTCCTTGTATTACCACTAATTGCTGGTTTCAAGTTGCTCCAAAAGGACAAAGTTAAATAATTAGCCCTTTCACAAATTAGTGCCTTTGTTCATACAAATCAGTTGTGTAACAATAGGGTTTGAGGTAAAGAATTTATTAAGAAAGTTCTGTTAAAGGGATACACGGCAATCTTGATGTTTTAAAAACTCGCTGCGTCCTGTTAGTTTTCCAGCATAACTTGCATTTGTTGGGTCATTAATATTAATTATAAGAATAGTTTAATGCAAATTGTTTTTGCATATTATTAACAGGGGGGTGGGGGGGGAAAGAAACAAAATTGTGTTTAATTATAGTGCAAGCAGGTTTAAAGTCAAAATGATACTGGATAAATAAAATGAGATGCTAATGTCAGTGCTTGATAAAAACTTCAAGACTGTCGAGTGTCCCTTTTAAAATGCGTATAAGACCTACCGATTTCATATGAAATGTTCAGCGGTAACACAAATTAAAATGTCTGTATAATGACTTTCAACTATTGAATTTCTTTTCAATGATATATAGCTAAAAACGGAAGTATTTTCCAGCCTGTAATTGTTGGCTCTTAAAATATCCCCCTTGGTTTGTAATAGACGCATACTTTGTTGACGAAGCCACCGATTGCGTATTGGCGATATTTGAACAAACCGTGTTATTAAACATTTGAAAATTGAAAGTCAATTTTAATTACGATATTACAAGTCAGTACAATAAGATTATGTAGAACCTCATTCTTACGAGCTGACACTTTGAAAAGAATAAAAAAAGGTATTCGTATGAAAAAAATATTTAAATTCATTTCAACAAGTACATTCAATGTCTCGTTTTTAGTTTTCATTTCAGTCCTGAGCATTCTTTGGGCTTATTAAATTAAACGTATTCATTTTTGCATGTTGTAAGCAGACGTCAGCATATATTTGGCACTTCAATTTCTTTTGACGTACCAGGCCTCAAAATCACGAAATAAAGTTGCCATGTAATATGCTATGAAGATATTGTAAGCCCGGTGTAAACAAAGAAAACTAACCAATTTGAACATATTTTTGAGTTGCATAAAGGTCTGTTAGGTTTTAAATATCTTTTTGCAGATATTTCCCTCTCATTAAGTGCATAGCTAATCATTATGACACATTCAATTGTAGTGAATCATATGCTTGTCAGTTTGTATTGCTCAGCCCGACCCCACCCCCCATCCCTCATATTAAAATATTTGATTTAACCACCTCCCATATTACAATTTTGTTTTCTTCTGTCTGGAGTATGTTGACATGTTTTAACCTTTTGATTAATATGTTCTCTCTCCTCTTGCTAAAAAATAAATTTGGCCCAAAGTTTTGAAAGCAATATAAATCTGTCGTGCAATTTTACCAAAATTATCAAATAAGATATTTGCTTTAAAAATTAACATCCATTCACATCACTGTGGATGCTTCTTAACTCTTTATAAAAATGTTTCATTACCCTCCAGGTTGCGTTGTAAACTTTCGCCTCTCATCGCTGCGGGTTCGAATCCCACTGGGAGCTCGTCTTGTAAGTGAGGAAGTGTCAATTCTTACAGATGGCGGGAGGTATACAGTACTGGTTCTACCCAGGAAAAGTTGGTGGTGAGAGGTCTGCCTCAACCACAAAAAATCGACCGTCGTATATAATTTTATGTATGTTGAAAATGACGAAAAACACCATACAAACAAACAAACCCTCCAGGGAGGACACTGAAGGTTTGTGCCTGTGATATATATGTATGCCTTGGAGATCATGACCAGGGTTACATTAATAACACTTACTTCTTCCATGCCTTTTAGGTAAACCAGTTAGGCCTGGTAAAATGTACATATTGTTATAAAATTATATGTTTCACAATAATTTTAGAGTTGTAGTGGGGTGGCGCTGGTTTATTTCTTGTTTTATTTAGACTTACTGTGGAGCCGGTAGTCTCGCATGTGAAATGTTTCTAATTGCTTTTGTATGGAAACATTTGATAAAAACTTCCCTTTTCTGAAAGGGACTCCATGAATCTCATGCTTATTCATTCATGTTTTATTTGCCAAGGCTTTCAACAGTTAAATAGAGGAAGGCAAAGCTGTTATTAGAAGATTCAATGTTTTGATTGAGTAAATATTAGTTTTATGCAAATTAAATTGATTCGATATGAGTATTTGCCCTGCTATCATGGTTATTTGAAACTGAACACTTTCTATAAGCCAAACATAAATATTGGCACAGTTGTGTGACAAGGTTACTGGTGGATATCTCATTTATCATGAGGCGAAAATGAGTGCTGGGATGAAAATGGAGATTTGACAATAGACATGGGTTTGTTGATAAAGAGTCTTCTTCAGTAAGCATGGTATGAATATCATAGCATTGATTTTCTGGCAGGTTAAATATTTAGTTGTTCATTCCGTCGTCTGAGATGTGGTAATTGGGTTTAGTTTTAAGTGATTCGTACCATTGGTTGGTTGGTTGGTTGAATGGTGTTTTATGTAATTTTCTGCACATTTTAGGCTATATGTCATTTTTTTGTGGTGGAGGAAACCAACCCACTTTTCCCTTCTGGTTCCATGAATATTTAAGGTGTGTATAATTGTATTGTCTGCCTTGAGTGTGGTGGTGAGTCATTTCAGATGAAGTGTGCGTTGTGAAGCATCTTTTCAGATGATGTGTGCATTGTGAAGCATCTTTTCAGATGAAGTACGTGTGCATTGTGAAGCGTCTTTTCGGATGAAGAGTGCATTGTGAAGCATCTTTTCGGATGAAGTGTGCATTGTGAAGCATCTTTTCGGATGAAGTGTGCATTGTGAAGCATCTTTTCGGATGAAGTGTGCATTGTGAAGCATCTTTTTGGATGAAGTGTGCATTGTGAAGCATCTTTTCGGATGCAGTGTGCGTTGTGAAGCATCTTTTCGGATGAAGTGTGCTGTGAAGCATCTTTTCGGATGCAGTGTACGTTGTGAAGCATCTTTTCGGATGAAGTGTGCATTGTGAAGCATCTTTTCGGATGAAGTGTGCGTTGTGAAGCATCTTTTCGGATGAAGTGTGCATTGTGAAGCATCTTTTCGGATGAAGTGTGCGTTGTGAAGCATCTTTTCGGATGAAGTGTGCGCTGTGAAGCATCTTTTCGGATGAAGTGTGCGTTGTGAAGCGTCTTTTCGGATGAAATGTGCATTGTGAAGCATCTTTTCGGACGAAGTGTGCGTTGTGAAGCATCTTTTCGGATGAAGTGTGCGTTGTGAAACATCTTTTCAGATCGTTGTGAAGCATCTTTTAGATGGAAATGTGCGTTGTGAAGCATCTTTTCAGATGAAGTGTGCGTTGTGAAGCCTATTTTCAGGTCGTTGTGAAGCATCTTTTCAGGTCGTTATGAAGCATCTTTTCAGATGGAAATGTGCATTGTGAAGCATCTTTTCAGATGAAGTGTGCATTGTCTCTGCAGCAGTGTAGGTGTTCAGTCTCGTTCTAACATCCACTATGGGTTCGAATCTGTGCTATGTAGTATGTAGACGTAAATTTTAAATACTGCCTAAACTTCTTGGTTACTGGGCGAGTGGCAATTCCAAAAGAAATACACTGAATGCTTATGCTGGGGAAAAATATGAAGGACCTTGAGTCTCGAAAAAAATAGTTTTGTTTAATTGTCTATTTATAATGAATTTTCACCATGAAAAGAAGTTAAATCTTTGTCTTCAAACTTGAAATGTGACCAAAAGAAACATATTAAGGACGAAAAAGAAAAGAAAAAATACACAGGTCTAGCCAATCTAAATAAAAAACCATATCCAAAATCTGATATCAATTACTCATGAGAAACACTTATCTCTATAACAAAATAAATGAAAACAGAATAAACAAAGGCGCAACAAAAAAGTCCTTCATTAACAAGCCTTTTATTTGTTTACTTTGGCAATAAAAAAGGAACTAATTGTGATATTCTACAGTTGCTCGAGATGTTTGAGGAATTTTATGAGCCAATTTTGCAACACAAACAACTGATCTTCAGAAATCAAAAGCAACAGAATGGATTGTTCAGCTCTTCATGATTTGCTAATGATTTTTTATGATCATGCTGCATACCTTTCTAAATAAATGTGTTTAAAGCCGACTAAGTCTGTTGATGCTGTATCATAATTGTCAACCATATCATCATCATCATCATCATCATCATCATTGTCAACCATATCATCATAATCATCACCATTGTCAACAATATCTCATGATCATCATCATCATCAGCAGCAGAAGCAGCAGCCAGTATAGAATCGTCACTGTCATCAATATTGCTATTCACAACAGGGAACAACAGATAAACTGGGTTTTTACTGTTAACACATCATATTAGGTTATATTGGTACAGCTACCTCAGAGGCAGATGGTGGGAACTACAAACACAAATTCACTATTATCCCAAATCGTGATATGATCCTAGACACTGCTGCTGAACTCTGGGAATGGTTGGAAGTTTCAGTAATGTCAGCAAGCAGGAAACAAGCCTTCCATCAACTGCAAGTCAGAGATAAGACAATAAAACAGCAGATAGGAGGGACTATGGGGTAATATGGCTTCATATCTACATCAGATAAAAGGTCAACAATAACAAAACATCCTCCTCTCATTGCTCTCTGAAATATACAAGAAATTATATCAAAGAAAGATTCCATAGAATGTGAGAAAATTGGAATAAGAAGGGAACTGGTTAGGATTGTTTCGTGAAAATGTTTCGTATAAAAATGGGGAAGATTTGGGGGTAGTGGAATTGTACTGGGGTGGGAAGTTTGGAGCTAAAATTCATTTCGCGATTGATTCAGTCCAAATACCAACATCTTTTGAGCATATTAAATAACAAAAATAATAATGGATTTTTTTAAGTGAGACTAATGAGCCGCCATTTGAAGATCATATCAGACTATATCTGACATGTGTCTTGGAAGTACTCAACAATATTAAAATGTTATCTGGAAATTAGATGAGAGTAGATTTATTTTTGTTGAGTTTTGTCAGAATGGCAAGATTATGTATTAGATTGTCATCAATTAAACACTTATAATGGTGCAATGTTGCTGCACATCCGGGAGAGCTGATATAACTGACACCAGCAAGTGTCCTCGAAGTTATATAAACAGTTGTTCTGACGCTGTCAGTCACATTCACATTATTTGTCCTTTCTGTGAGAGTTTTCTAAAGTTTTTTTTACAGGATGCGTGTCAGGCTTTACACTGTCCATCTGTTCTAGATGTTATAGAATAATCTGGTATGGAGGGGCGACCAAAAACATGGCGTATATTTACCTAAAAAACATTGCCTACATCCCTTCAACAAGAACCTTGTATATGTCCCTTAAATAGGACACTTTAGGAGATTCACACTAAGAAAGTGATGTATGCTCCTCACTCCTAAACAAATTAAAATTGTTTTCTCCCCCAATAAAATACGATAATAACAGATAAAATATTATATTCTTATAAATTAACCCCCTCCCCCACCCCACTCCACCCCACCTCCAGTGCTAAGCTGAAATCCTAGATCTCCAACTGGGAAAAAAATAGACAAAATTAATGTTTGTCTTGAATGCTTTGAATTTGCTTGCTATTTTAAGACGCCACCATTATTCCCGTGAAGTAATGCGAATGCACTGTAATGCATTACGCAATGTCGACCAATCAGGGTAATTGGAGGCGAATTAAAGGTCGGTTTTGTTTTAGACACATTTTGAAGAAGACACCACTTCAAAGCCAACAAACGGGATCTGTTTCATAACAAAGAAGTGCAAAAAGTGAATAATACCTCGGCTTCCACATCTGATATGGTTGGTTGTGATGGAAACACCTTTCTGATTAATTACTTTCTTTTTTTATGCGATTGTTTTCCTGACTTTCTTTTTTTCCAGAATTTTTTTTTGCCTGCTAATGTGGTGTGTTTTTTTTTCCCGCGGAAGAGGTTTTGAAGGACTTTTGCAATGAAATAAATTAATTTTAATTAATTTTAAAGCAGGTTATCACTTTCTAAGCCAATGAAACTCTCCATTCATTTAAAAATCTGAAAAGCTCCTTGCTGCTGAATCATTGTTTGTGGTTGGTTTTACGATCTGAAATTACGTTTTACGGCTCATTTTTACACTGCTAAGTTACAGAGTGCCAACCATTATGCAAGTTGAACGTTCACACATCGCTGGCATTAAATTCCATAAAATTCAAAATATAAACAATAGCCTATATTTATAACCTTTTAACTGGCTGAGAAATGTTGGAACACTTTCATAAGGATAACCGTTCTCGTCCATTTTTCAAATCAGCCCTTTTTAAAATACAGTTTATAATGTTATAGACTGTTTATGTAACACATTAGTATTAAACTTATTTTCGATTATTTTGTGCTGGGGGCCGTGCACGTTGTTTTATTACATTGATAACATATCGACTATAGACAAAATATGTATTTTTTGCTGCTATACCACACACATTGAATGCGTATTTTAAGATAACGTAATAATTAGGTACTGTAATCGTCTTTGATTATTTTCCATTTAAATGAACACTGTTTGATATCAAATTAATTCCATATGTGATGTATAATTAAGCTATTTGAACTTACTTTACGGGTATTCAAACTATTGTGTACATTACATACACAAAAATGTTCGCCAAACAATTTGATATCAAGTTACGCCATTACACCTAACATCAAAGGCAAACGGGTGGATGGTGTTTCAAAATATGAGCTTCTGCAGAGTATATTGATTGGCTGAAATAAAATGTCCTCGAACAGGGTTCAGGGGTCATTAAGGTCATAAAAATGGTTGATTCATTGGTGCTTTGTGCAAAAATCTGACAAAGTGGCATAAACGGTGGTATATTAAATAAAAAATGTAGATTTTTATGGTAATTTGGGAAATCATAAAACACTTGTATTGAAATTGTTAATTAAGATGGCGGTGCTAAAACTTACCTCAATTTGCAAGTTTTATTGAAGATGAAAAAGTTGTTTGAAATTTGATCTCTGTTTTATATGAAAACATGCTGTCTGGTCATGAAATTGAAGGACTCATACAGGTGTATGTTATTGCTCCTTTTTTGATCCTTTTAGTGAGACTGTTGGACTTTAAATACATTTTACAACCTTTATGGTCATAAAATCTGACCTTCAAGTGCTCAGGCAAATTAGGATTTTTCTCTGCTGGGTTTTCTTTCCTGACCACAAATTTGAATATGAGTTTTATACCATGGAAACCTTAGACTTTTTGACATTTGTTGGACAGTATAAACTAAAGATATAAATTATTTAGCAAACTGTTTTGAAGAGTACAAGTGCTTTGGTGTGTGTGTTTTTTGTCGTCTTCAGAGATTGGGGTTGATTTAGTGGCAGATATTTTATATTTGATACAATAGTGTACCTTGTGGGACATAGTGTACCTTGCGGGACATAATTATCTGGATAGTAAATTTCACCTGGACAGTGTGGGTAGGTAAATCATGGTGCTGGCAAATAAACACCATGTAATTTGCAACAGGTTGTTTTATTAGGTTGCTCTCCAGTACTATCATAACTAATGTCAGTTGGGGACTTGAAGGGTGTTGTGTCAGTGACCTCGGTAGTTCGGTGGATAATGCTTTGTGCTTCAGTGCTGCATACCTAGGTTTGGTCCCTGATGGTAGCATGTCTATTTATCCTTCATCTCATCTCCCATTGAGGTCGCTGTCCCTGAAATAGTGCTCTGGGACAAATGTACGGTATAGTTAGTTGATCATAGATCTAAAAAAAACAAATTGCTTTTATTAATCAGTGTACTGTGTTCAGATGTAAGATTCCATTGTTAATGGTTCATAATCGCTATAGATTTCAGATCAAATGTGGGCCAAACATTTTCTTTGCTTAATTTTTTAATAAAATGCAACAATAGATTATGTTCAAAATATTTGCAATGCTTGAAATTTCTTTCCATACAAGGTTTCATACCTAACATTAACATTCCTGTATATTTACATGTTCCTGTGAGTGAATGTAGAGTCCTATTAGATGAGAGAATGGACCACTTGTACAAACTCACTCATCAATATCATGAAACATGATGCCCAATACAGAAAGCATGATTTATACAAGATTGTAATGATTTCTGGCCATATTGGTCAACAACTGTCACGCCACTGCTCGGCTTAGTTAGCGGAAGTCAACAATTATTGTATCAGCTTTCATAATTAACATTGATTTTTTGGTAAATTTTCAAGGATGTTTGCCCAAGAACCTGGGTCAAATGGTCTGTTATTCTTTCTGGGTTTGGAATTCAGCAGCTTTTAATTGCTGCTTGTTTGTCATGTCATACACGGTGTCGTTCAGCTGACAGTCATCATCTTATTTGACATATATTAATAATTAATTGGCTTCAAAAAGTGTAATTTGACAAACTTGATTGGTATATTGAGTAAAAAATTTAGTCCTTTGGACAGACTTAAAACAAAATGAAATGAACAATGTCTTTTTACATTCTGGTAACATATGGTTTTGGGTAATATTGATACAGCAGCCTTAGATGGAGGTGAGTGAGGATGAGGTTTGCCAGCAGACATGCCAAGGTGTGTAGCTCTAAAGCCAAGGTCTTATCCACTGGCTAACCGAGGCCGCCTTAAAACGAGGTCCCTCGTGCAATCTTAACACACTAAAAGCTACACACGCACATAATGTTTTATAGTACACATTTGATTGTGCCCTTAATGGGGTTTTGTTGGTGAGGGTAGGGTTGGAAGGGTTGGGGCCATAAATCTTAAATTAGTATTACATACACATGACTATAAACTGTACAAAGGAAAATATTATTGATTATGGTAATCAATCTTTTTTAAACAATACGTCTGGCGTGAATTGTGCGTCCTACTACCTTGATTTCGTTGGTTAAATCTCTTTTACTCAAATAATCAAAACAAATGAAAAGATTGAGTGATACCTAATGCAAAACATGCTTTGGGATTTTTTGGGAATTAAGATAATATTGTCTGTTTGAAGACCCAGGATGATGTGTGATGATGTTAACGCTAGCTTGCATCTAGGGACTACCAATGCACTAATACAAACTTCTCCACTGTGCCTCAGGACACCAACAGATTAAATTTTTAAAACAGACCATTATTGCAATAATCATGTGTGTGTTTGATTTTTTTAGGAAAATTTCTCCATTAATGAAAATGTTATTGAATTTAAATTCAATAAGTGCATTGGCAGTTACTTTATAAATGTTATAGTTAGTGCATGTGGTGTTTTTCAGGTGCGAATCAGGCAGGGGGACCCACCAACCCCTCTAAAATAATAATAATGTGCATTGTGTTATTCCCGTTAGAATATCCTCATCTGTTCATGTGTCAGTGGGACCCTTTGAGCCACTCGTTCCAAAGGTTATGGCTCCACCCCCACCCCCATCCCCAACACCACCACTTCCCCACCCCCACCCCCAACACAACCACTTCCCCACCTAAAATTATGAAAATATAATGTGTTTTGCTTATTAGAGCAACCTCATACTGCATCAGAAGGTCCTGTTGTTGGGCCTCTCTTCTTTAAAAAAGTATGCGCTCCCCCACCAACCTTCCCTCCCCATCCCATCCCCATCCCCACCCCCACCCTATGTGATTTTCCATCCTGGATAAGCTCATGTTGTTTGTGTGAAGACAAAATGTCTTTTCATCTTTTCTTTTTTAAAAACATTTCCACTTTCAATGCAAATATCTTTAAATTTGAAGTTATATCATCTAATTCACATTATAATTCATACATAAATTTAAGTTACTGCAGCGTATTCTGTTTCTATGGACACAATGTCTTGGTTTGCAGAGAAATTATCTGTTTTATTTGGTAATGCAAATTTATTTAAATTTAAATTAAGCCAGTTAATAATGTAATTGACTGTACTGTTTTTTCTATGGACACACTGTCTTTGCTTTCTGCTCTGGAAGAAAATTATCTTGGGTTATAATGCAAATATATTATAACAAGTTCAACAGGATCAAGTCACATAGTACTAGGTGGCTTTTCGGTGTGTCCTTACAAGACAATTCCCTTTAGCCATGTCCATCAGATGGGGACATAAACCGTCTATCCTCCGAGTATGTCAAAGAACCATTGGAATCTGTTTTATAGTGATGGTAGAGGATGCCCCTGGATTCCCCGTGTATGATATATTCTCCTCTCTCTGGGATGGCTCAAAATAACCTAAGATAGTTTTAGTTTAAACTTTCAGGTGGGGAACAAGAGGCTGGGGGACCATCGCTCCCCCCCCCCCCCCCCCTTATTTTTTTTAAATATTCTGTAATGGGTTCTGCTCATTAGATTGTCCTCATGTGTACACTTGACCCTTTGGCCCTCTTGTTTCAAAAGTTCCCCTCCCCCACCCCTAAAATTATATTATGAATATGTCATGTGTTTTGCCCTTCAGAGCACTCTCATACATCTCTCTTGATTCCTCTTGTTGGGCCTCTTGTTTCAAAAGTTAAGCCCCACACCCCACTCCTGCCCCACACCCCACTCCTGCCCCACAATCTCACATCCTCCCTCCTGGATCTGCTCCTATTTCATGTTTTTCGTGTGTAGACACGATGTCTTTCATTTTTCCTTTTTTAAAAACATTTCTGCTTTCAATGCAAATATCTTTAAATTTGAATTTATATCGTCTAATTCACATTATAATTCATGTCTTGGTTTGCAGAGAAATTATCTGCTTTATTAGGTAATGCAAATTTATTTAAATATAATTTAAGCCAGTAAATAATGTAATTGACTGTACTGTTTTTTTTACTATGGACACACTGTCTTTGCTTTCTGCTCTGGAAGTAAGATATCTCTGGTTATAATGCAAATATATTGTAACCAGTTCAATAGGATCAAGTCACACATGTGCTACGGGACTTTTTCAGTGTGTCCTTAGGCAAGACATTCCCATAGCCTCTTCCATCAGATGGGGACATAAACTGGGTAGTCTATTGTACCTGAGTCTATCCTGCGAGCAGGGGGTGGCTCGAAATCATCTATGGGGAAATCATCAGATGGGGACATAAACCGGGTAGTCTATTGTACCTGAGTATCCTGCCGGCAGGGGGTGGATCAAAATCATCTAGGACAATGTGTTGATGGACCTATCTTTGATTTTATCCACTTCATATTACAATTCCAACGTAAACATCCCGGATGTTCGATTTTATCCACTTCATATTACAATTCCAACATAAACGTCCCGGATGTTTGATTTTATCCACTTCATATTACAATTCCAACATAAACGTCCCGGATGTTTGATTATATCCACTTCATATTACAATTCCAACATAAATGTCCCGGATGTTCGATTTTATCCACTTCATATTACAATTCCAACATAAACGTCCCGGATGTTCGATTTTATCCACTTCATATTACAATTCCAACATAAACGTCCCTGATGTTTGATTTTATCCACTTCATATTACAATTCCAACATAAACGTTCCGGATGCGACGGACAAGACGTCTTCGTTGCATGAGTAGTGTAACCCGACAGTCCCTAATTTCTTTTTCAAAAAAAAACCCTTATTCCTGTCCATTTCGCATCTTTTTTTGCCAATCGGTCCCTTTCTCTACCAATTTGGTCTTTAATTTTTATCATTACCGGCAGACGTTTACATCCTATTACAACATCGATAAAGCGTTACGTTGATTGTGATTTAATTTTTATCATTACTGGCTAGAGACGCTTACATCCTATTACAAAATCGATAAAGCGTTTCGTTGATTGTGATTCTTGCGAGTTTCGTAATGGTGAGCGCGATTCTCTCCATCAACATAAAAAAATGTGCCTCATTTCCCTGGTATATAATGCCTTCGATCGGTCCCGCATAAAAAAAAACATGCGGGAGTTATGCCGAGAATATCATCCAGAGAACGACTCTCGAATGGGGGTGTGGGGGGGGGGATTTTTTGGCCTTAATCCCATCACGTTTCTCTTATTCAGTTGTCAATAAAATGTGAGATACTCCTCATTGTATAGGAATGGTCTTCGTTCCCCTCAGCTACAGACATAATTCTCAGAGATGAAAGATTGGAATCAACTCTGCTCATTCAACAGATCTTAATCTGGCCTTCCTGGAATTAACATGACTAAAATGGCAGTATTTTCCAGATATATTATGGCAGTTAATAGGTAGAGGAATGATCAGCCTTGAGCAATAAAGAAGACTTAATTCTCTGAGATTAAATATTTCAGGGACATTAAAGCATTATAACCAACCCTAGTGTATCTAGATCCTGATTCTGCTGGATGTTGGCTCAAATGGCAGATATTAATTCCGGAATTATTATGTCATTTACATTGTAGCAAGTATTTTTTCCAACAAGATTTTTGTCAGGCATTATTGCTTGCCATATTTTGCCCCTAAGGGGATTTTGCAGGATGTTGACACAAATGTCCGTTACTTATTCTGGAACTTTTGTCATTTTAATATAGGAATTGCCTAAAACCACACTGACAGTATTTTTTTCCAACAAGACATTTGTCAGGCGTTTTTGCCCCTTGGGTGATTCTGCAGGATGTTGACTCAAATGTCAGTTATTACTTCTTGGCTTATTATGTCAGTTACATACTGTAGGTCTACAGTAGGTCTTTTATGAATTGCCTAAAGTCAAAATGAATGTGTGTGGTTTTTTTTAACAAGATAATAATTTTGTCTCGTTTTTTGCTTGCCATTTTTTGCCCCTAAGGGGATTGTGCAACATGCTCAATCAAATGTCAGTTACTAATTCTGGAATTATTATGTCAGTTACATACTTCATCTATGACCTTCTGTTCTTTGCCTAAAGCCATACAAAACGTCTTTATACTCCCAAGATATTTCCAGGAATATTTTGCTTGTCCTTATTATTATCTCCAAAAGGTGAGCCCCCCACCTGAATCCTGAATCCGCTCCTGTTTCCAGGGACATTATGCATTTTAATCATCTGTGGTGTATCTAAATCTTGATTCCCCAGTTAAGACGCTGACTAAAACATCCCTTATTCGTGCTATGTCAGTTATTCGTGCTTTGTCAGTTATTCGTGCTTCGGGCTACAACCAGGACAAAATCATCAACAACAACAGCAGGAATATTCTCTGACATGGTCAGAGCTGCTGCATAAAGATCCTGATTAATTTGTTCGGTTGCTGATGTTATTCCACTTGTAATGAGTCGATCAAGCCGTGATTGATAGTATAGTTTATCTGGAATTAATGTTCTGTGACTGGAATACAATGGTAGGAATTAGTCCCTGGTGTCAAACTATGTGGTTTTCATTTCATGAACTTTTTAATATGAATAAGTCACATCTTTGTGATTATTATTATGTCTAGGTAATTTCAAACTACGACAAGCTACAACAAGTTGTTAGCTCGACTACTCGACTATTTAGGCTTATGTACTCGCCCCGGCGTCGGCGTCCCACATCAAGGTTTCGTATAAGCTGTGTTTATAAGTCTATCTCTCTTACATTTCTTATCCTAGCACAACCATATTTGGCCATGGGCTTCCTTATAGCATTATCTTAAGGGCTGCATAAGTGATTTTGGTTCCTGTAACCCATGGGCTCCCATGGAACCCAAATTATAATAGCCCTTAAAATGTGTCTCATTTCACATCAAATTTTGCATGTAAGCTGTCTTTACAGGACTATATCTCTTACATTTCTTGTCATAGCTCAACTAAATTTGGGAATTTGTTTCCTTATAGTATGTTATAAAGGGTTGCGTAAGTAATTTTGTCTTCTACAAATTCTGGGCTCCATTGGAACCCAAATTGTGATGGCCCATGTGCAATGAAGGCAGATCAAGGTTTGCGTGTAAGCTGTTATATCTATATCTCTTAAAATATTTTTCTAATGTACCCAAATTTTGGTTTGGGATTTCTTATAGCATTATTCGTCTTATTCATACATGACACCCATATATTGGGGCATAGATCCGGGTTCGTATTCATAAAGCTTCTTAGCAATATCTTATGTCAAATTTTATTAATTTTTTAAACGCCTTTTTCTATCGATTTAAGACGTTTTCTTAATATTGTTAATAAGGTTATGGATAAATAAAACATACAGCTAAATATTTATCTTAAAATAGATGGTTTGTAGTGTCCCTAAGAGGTTAATAAGGATATTTAAAAAAAAGGTAAAAATCTTAAATTTAGTAATATTTTCTTTATGAATAGGGACCCAGCTGGTAAATAGCACAAACACAGACTGGGTAGTGCGTTATGTAGCACACATGCTTCTCTCAAAATTCACCGATTCCCTTGTACTATAAGACTACAATAACTGTGTCATCCAGACCATTGTGAGTGGTTTATTTTGTAGCTTATGTAATCGAAGAAAGTGCTGAATGTTGTTTATCTTTTAAAAGTCATCTGCAGAGAAGAAACCAATTCTGAAATTTCATGATGATGTCTGAATTATTTAATGTTTATACAACGTTGTGCCCATTATTGTCCCACTAGAAACAAATGTATTAATATCGCAGTGACTGGAATGTGATATATGGTGTTCCGTACTAGCAATATGTTTTTTTTATCCCAACATCTGAGATAATTGTCTCGTTTTCGTCTGGCGTTTCTCGTCGGCGCAAGCCTAATAAGCTTTTCTATTGACTTATTTTCTGTATGAATTCTTGTTAACTGTTGATTGATAGGGTATATTCTCCGTTTGTATCGTGTCCTGATAGATAGACTGAAGCTTACAAATGATATTACGAAGCTTACATCGAGCTTACCACTGTATCAAATTTGTGATAGAGTATGGATTTTTTGTGTGAAAACAAGATAAGTTTGAGGAAATTGAGTGGAATGGGAAGCTTTTGTGTTTGGGTGGATAAACTTATATAGTCTGGGTGAAAGATATTTTTTACTTGTCCAGAAATCTGTTTGTTAAATAGAGGATGATTTTTTTCATGGAAATGTGAAAACAAAATGAGATGGGTTCATTGTAAGAGGAAATTCATTGGATGAGTGGATTACTATTTGTCAGATATTGTATGATGGAGATCAGTGGTATAGAAATATTTTTTAAAATGTGAAAATGAAACAAAATGGTTTCCTTGTCATAGGAGATTGGCGGGATTAGATAAAATAGTTTGTCTCTTTTTATTTTAGGTAGTGACTTTTAGTGGAAGGATGAAAGATATTTTTGACATTTTCATCCAGAAAATTGTTTCAGTATTAAATTCTTTGATAGCATAATGCAAAAATGCATAGTCTGAGTGTGAAAGGTCTGAGTGTGAAAGGACTCTGACTGTCAAGTTGGGCTGTTCTTTGCTATTGACTGATAATTAATGATCATTATTATCATCATCGTCGTCTTAAAAAAAAACGCCGATAGCAATAAAAAAAATAGGGTCGGGCGGGTTACGGAAAACTTTTTTTGGCCTAAGGGCTTGTTTATTATGGCCTAAGGTCTTGTTTATTAGCCAGTGACAGCCCAGTTTGTATGAGCGTTGAGCAAACAGTTTGATACTGCTATAAAAACCGTGCTTCATGTTACATTAAATGCCAGATACTCACTCCTTCCCTGTGACAGTATTCCCCAATTTATCTATATCACTCACGTAGCGGCTCCCGTTGTCTTTGAATTACTCGGAAAACTAGGAATAATTGCCGTCAGTCGATCAATAGGCTGTTTCCACGGAACGATATGTTTGACTAAATGCCATAATGATTTTCCATATATCACCTACCTCGGACAGCTAAACAAATACATGCAAATTACTCGGAGATGGAACTTGAATTTACCCACAATGCAGGCGGCGGGATAATGAATTGCCACAAATTGATTATCACCGAGGAACTTGTTGATCGGTTATTTGCATGATGTAACGAACTTGTAAAACAGTTCTCATCTATTTAAGTATTAATGAATGCCAATACTAAAGATCGAGTTGAGGTGCAACAACTGACAGTAATAGAATATCAGAGTATTTTGGAGGTTTCAGAATAGCTAATAGTCCTACAACAAGGGGTAACAATAATTCACTAGTAGCTTATCAATATAGGAGTGTCAAAGGCACACATGCACATTTTAATTCTTTAAAAAATCTTGTGGCTTAAAGCAAAATGTTTCTCCATTTGCAAATGTGTTTCTTGAAGGAACTAATGAATATATTTCTACAGGAAATGATGAGGAATAAACATTTGTATTTTTAAAGCGTTTACTTTTATACTCGTTTAATCATAAACTAATCGTCACTGAGGCCCTCTTGTATGTGATTAGCTATAATAAATCAAATTTACCTATGTCTGTTCTTTATAAGAATAATTTATAATAGTTATGGTTCTTTTCCTTCTATTTGCCTCCAACTGAACAGTTGCAGGTTAGAGAAGAAGTTGGGGAACTCTGCCACAGAGCATTGCCTCGGAATACTGGGCTTTGTGACCTTGAGCAAGTAAATTGTTGGTTCTGTTGCTGTTGATAGAATGAAATGTCGTTTGTTTGTCCCATTAACACATTTATGTATTGGGAGAGCAACCTCAGATGGAGAAACACATTTACGTATTGGGACAGCAGCCTCAGTGAGAAGCACATTTATGTATTTGGATAGCAACCTCAGAGGGAGAAACACATTTATGTATTGGGACTCCATCATTTATGTATTGGGGCAGCAACCTCAGAGGGAAACACATTTATGTATTGGGCAACCTCAGAGGGAGAAACACATTTATGTATTGGGACAGCAACCTCAGAACGAGAAACACATTATGTATTGGAACAGCAACAGCCTTGGAGGGAGAAACACATGTATGTATTGGAAAAGCAACAACCTCAGAGGGAGAAACACATGTATGTATTGGAACAGCAACAACCTTAGAGGGAGAAACACACGTATATTTTGGGAAAGCAACAACCTCAGAGGGAGAAACACATTTATGTATTGGAACAGCAACCTCAGAGCGAACACATTCATGTATAGGAACATCAACCTCTGAGGGAGAAACACATTTATGGGAGAAACACATTTATGTATTGGAACAGCAACCTCAGAGGGAACACATTCATGTATAGGAACATCAACCGCTGAGGGAGAAACACATTTATGTATTGGGACAGCAACATATTTATGTATTGGGACAGCAACCTCAGAGGGAGAAACACATTTATGTATTGGGACTCCATCATTTATGTATTGGGGCAGCAATCTCAGAGGGAAACACATTTATGTATTGGGCAACCTCAGAGGGAGAAACACATTTATGTATTGAGACAGCAACCTCAGAACGAGAAACACATTTATGTATTGGGACAGCAACAGCCTTAGAGGGAGAAACACATGTATGTATTGGGAAAGCAACAACCTCAGAGGGAGAAACACATGTATGTATTGGGACAGCAACAACCTTAGAGGGAGAAACACGTATATATTGGGAAAGCAACAACCTCAGAGGGGAAACACATTTATGTATTGGAACAGCAACCTCAAAGGGAACACATTCATGTATAGGAACATCAACCTCTGAGGGAGAAACACATTTATGTATTGGGACAGCAACATATTTATGTATTGGGACAGCAACCTCAGAGGGGGATTAGGCCAAGGATCTAGCCCACTCTGGACAGAGGTCTGCTGCTATAAAGTGCAGGGTCTTATCCACTGAGATACCTAGGCGGCTACTGTTATTAATGAAGAAATGACAATTTGTCAAAATGATAGCTTATGCATGTTTGATCTTGATCAGTGATTGTTCTAAAGCAAAAGCCCCGTGTGGTTCCCGGGGGCCCCGTTTGGTCATGGGGCAAAGAATAGGGCCACTGCAAATCCCTTTGGAGGGGTAGGTGCCCCGAGTGGTTCCCGGGAGCCCGTTTTGGTCACGTGGCAAAGAATAAGGCCACTGCAGATCCCTTTGGAGGGATTCTACCCCACAAATTCATCGTTTTATCATTTTGTGTTCATGTTCATTAAAGGTCTTCATCATGATCACTGCATTGTTTCAGGTGCCATCTCGCTCACATCAAAAGGACAGTGGCAGAAAAACAATAAACGTGCTCCAGCGTAAATGGAGTTTCTACTCTGCAGTTCAGGGTGAGAAGGTTCTAGGCCCATTTTCCATATTTTATCTCTATGTACATGGAGGATGAGCCTGGCATGTTCATGCCTGTTAGGCGCCATATAACCTTTTCATGTGTCGGTGCGCTTTAAAACCCAATTCAATTCAATTCAATTAGAGGGGCAGGCAGAGGGGTAGAATCCCCCAATTCATTTTCGTTTTATTTATTTTTTGTTCATGTTCATTAAAGGTCTTCATCATGATCCCTGCATTGTTTCAGGTGCCATCTCGCTCACATCAAAAGGGCAGTGGCAGAAACAATAAAGGTGGTTCCAGCTTAAATGGAGTTTCTATGATAGAATTTGCAGCAACTCTGCAGTTCAGGGTGAGAAGGTTCTAGTGCCATTTTCCATATTTTTTCTCGATGTACATCGAGGATGAGCCTGGCATGTTCATGCCTGTTAGGCGTCATATAACCTTTCATGTGTTGGTGCACCTTAAAACCCAATTCAATTCTAAAGCAAAAGATTTCGTTAGTCTGGTCCTGCATGATAATTGGTGGGTAGTTTTCATGATGTTTACTAAGCACTTGAAGACAAGACACAGTATTAATGGCAAAATTCCCTTAAATAATTGACTCAACAATTAAATAGAAAAAAAAAGTAGTGTTTGATTCTTCTTTGAGATGTTCTGTGAGTTACCATTTCTCGGTATGGACTAGAAAATAAAAGCAGCAAAATAAGCTATAATTGGGTGAGCCCTGAAGGAAAAATTAGATGCATTCTGGGATTGAAAAACCCACCCCAGATTTAGGCTGTACTTTGTTTAAAACACACAGTGCAGATCACATATTTCTTCAAATCCAAGTAGTGCAACATGATCTAGTTGCCGTTGGTTTCGATTCAAAAATGTGTGTTGGAGACTTCGTTGTAGAACATTGCGTTTGTGACCTTAAGCAAGTCACTTAACCCCATGGCTTCTGCAGTCACATTGGGACATTAACTTGGCGACTCATGTATTGTTGTCTTGTCGATCCTGCACTCGGAAGCTATTAAATTGTATGAGTAGTGTGCTCTCCGATATCTGCCCACGTCTCTGGGAACAGCTCTAAATAACCTAAATAATGCATTGATGAGTTGTCAACCAACAGTTTAATTAATTTCTTTTGCATTGGTCTTCCGCGCGGCATGTATGGCCTCCCCTGTTGTAATGCTGGCAGTTTTCGTGCTTCTATTGATGCTAAGCGATTTCTCGAAACCTTTCAAATATTTATGAAATTTTAAGAACAGTGCAAATGATCTACTAGCCTGCAGGCAGTGAAAATATGAATGCAGTTTAATGTTGGTTGATGAATAATAGATGTGATAAATATTATATGATACATTTTATTAGAGTTAAATTTCTGATTTTTTATGTTCCAGGTGCCTTCTATTTTTTGCATGAATTTAATTTAACGTTATTTCAGTATGAGATAATATTTGATTTAAATAGACTAAAATAAACAGTGCCAAAGTTCTTCAATCGATCAAGTTACAAAATATTTGATGAATCTTAACTGGCACTTAGGTCAGGAGAACTTGTGAAAATTAGAAGGGTAAATTGACACATAATTCGTGACATATGGACAGAAAAACGGCCCATTATGTTTACATAATCTCTCTCATAACCACCTTGATTGACGTTTCCACCTGTGGATGGGAACTTGAAAAAATAAATCTGTGTTTTTACTCCTATTTTTACTTGGAAACAATTTGAATAACTCTCCACATCAAACCCACATGGCAGTCACTGTCAGAGAAAGCTTGATTTCCAAAGATAAATCTCTTGAATGACTCAGATTATAAGCTCTTCAGGAGCTTGTTAGGGTGGATATTTTGCAGGTGTGGAAATATTGGTCCATGTCATTGTGGCCATCAATTTCTGTTGTACAAGCAATCATACTGTTCATTTTGTGTTTGCCTAGGCGGGATCTATGTGGTGATCCAGGATATTTATGTGCTTTTCTGGCATCCATTTGTTTGCTTGTGTGTTTATGGCTATTGAAATGTGTCTGTGTATATTTGCTTAGATTTTAAATAAGAATTGTTTTATTGATTTAAATCGAGTGTGTTTAATACTTTGTGAAAATAGATGTTGTTTTTGAGATAATAAAAACGAACAGGATGTGCTATCAAATTGTGCATGACACTTCAGATACTGCAGTCATAATCCACCCTACCAGCTAGTCCCAACTAGACCAAGGTTTTTGGTAAATGGTAGAGTAACTGTATGGGGAGATATTTCATCTTGCACTGGATGGTAGTAGGTTTAATGTGAGGCTATTGAGCTATGGGGGATAATTGTAATATATGGCCTAAAATGTGCTAAAAATGACATAAAACACCATTCAAACAAACAAATAAACAAACTCTTAATAGAGGTGATCTCTTTCGCAGGTTTGACTGTATGTTGAGGGGACAATCATCCTTAAAGGAGGCCAGTTAAAAGGGGACAATTTGGCTTGGCTTAAAGGGGGACAATTGGGCTTATAGCGAGAAAATATTGCCTAAAGAGTGACTATCACACTAAAAAGGGGGACAATCTGGATAAAAGGGGGACAATTGAGCTAAAAGGGGTACAGTCTGGCTTAAAAGGGGATAATATGGTTGAAAGGTGGACAGTTGGGTTTATTAAAAGGGGGCAAATGGGCTTTAAGCAGGTGGCGGGAAGTGGGAGGAGGGACAATCGGGCTTAACGGTGGATAATCACACTTAATAGCAGTTACATCTGCAAATCACAGTGGCTTTTTTCTATCAGAAACCTACATGTACTTGTTCCAGCTTCATTCCAGGCGTTGTAATTTACTCATTAATATGCACAAAGCTAAATGGCCATTCGTATTATACAAATTTTAGTGATTACAAAAGCTATTCACAAATTATTTTTAACAACATTTTTGAAAATGCCAAGAATTTCAATAATTTCTGCATTTTGTGCAAATATTTTGCAATCGCTTGTGCAGAATCATCAAAATGCAAATTTAGAACAATAGCAATTGAAATTTGCTGCCTTATATGGCCATTGCAAATCGTTCAGTTTACTCCTCAGAGATTTACGCGCCAGACAGCTATCTCGGCCTATGCTAATTATTGTCATAACAGCGGATTATTCAACAATATTCCACTTGGATAGTATTGACACAAAATGCCATCACCACATTATGGTCTATTATTTAATCACTCTATATCAGTCTGATAGGGGTTGCACAAATAGAAGGGAGGCATCTATAAGATAGGGCATTGCAAGTATGAACAGCTGTATGAGGTATTTGATGGTGTGCTCCTCAAATGACAGCAGTATAAGTATGATACACAACTAATGAACATTTTAACTATGATAGGTTAATGTTATAGTATGTGCACCTCCCTGACCTCACGCCCCAGTACATGTTATAATATGCGCACCTCCCTTACCTCATGCCCCGGTACATGTTATATTATGTGCACCTCCCTTACCTCACGCCCCTGTTCATGTTAGACTATGCGCAGCTTACTTACCTCATGCCCCGGTACGTTAGACTATGCGCACCTCCCTTACCTCACGTCCCAGTACATGTTGTACTATGTGCTACTCCCTTACCTCATGCCCCGGTACATGTTATACTATGCGCACCTCCCTTACCTCTCGCCCTGGTACATGTTATAGTATCACACCTCCCTTACCTCACTCCCCAGTACATGTTATAGTATGCACACCTCCCTTACCTCATGCCCCGGTACATGTTATAGTATGCGCACCTCCCTTACCTCACGCCCCGGTATATGTTATAGTATGCACACCTCCCTTACCTCATGCCCTGGTACATGTTATAGTATGCGCACCTCCCTTACCTCACGCCCAGGTACATGTTATAGTATGCGCACCTCTCTTCCCTTACACGCTGGTACATGTAATAGTATGCGCACCTGCCTTACCTCACACCCCAGTACATGTTATAGTATGCGCACCTCCCTTACCTCATGCCCGGTACATGTTATAGTATGCGCACCTCCCTTACCTCACACCCCGGTACGTTATATTATGCGCACCTCCCTTACCTCAAGCCCCGGTACATGTTATAATATGCGCACCTCCCTTACCTCACGCCCCGGTACATATTATATTATGCGCACCTCCCTTACCTCAAGCCCAGGTACATGTTATAATATGCGCACCTCCCTTACCTCTCGCCCCGGTACATGTTATAGTATGTGCACCTCCCTTACCTCACGCCCCGGTACATGTTATAGTATGCGCACCTCCCTTACCTCACGCCCCGGTACATGTTATATTATGCGCACCTCCCTTACCTCAAGCCCCGGTACATGTTATACTATGCGCACCTCCCTTACCTAACACCCCGGTACATGTTATACTATGCGCACCTCCTTTACCTCATACCCCAGTACATGTTATACTATGTGCACCTCCCTTACCTCACGCCCCTGTACATGTTCTGTTATGTGCACCTCCCTTACCTCATGCCCAGGTACATGTTATAGTATGTGCACCTCCCTTACCTCACACCCCGGTACATATTAAGTTATGTGCACCTCCCTTACCTCACGCCCCAGTACTTGTTATAGTATGCGCACCTGCCTTACCTCTCGCCCCTTGTGCTTCCCGGGGAAAGAATAGTGCTGCTGCTTATCCAGGGAGAGGAATAAATTCCTTCAGCCCACCCCCTGTGCCCCCACCCCACTCCCAGTAAAAATATTGCAGAAACTCTGCAGATCTGCAGGTGAGAAGGTCCTAGGCCCATTCTGCACATTTTTTAGTCAAGATGTAAATGGGGAGTGGGCCTGGAATGTTTATTCCTGTTGGCGCCATAATTATAACCTTTTTGTGTAGGTGCATCGTAAAACCCCAATTCAACTCAACTCAACTCTTAACTCACAGTATATGATATACTTGCAAATGAATGTGAATTTTAGGTAATATTTTGTTCACCTTTCTCACCTTTATTAACACTATACGATTCCTGTGTTTTTGAGTAACAGGGGAAAGTTTTAAAACTAAAGGGTGATTTAGATGTGTATATATATATAGAGTTTTTTTCTTTTGTTGATGTATTGGGGACTGCTAAAAATAGTCGGTCAGCAAACCAAAGTTAAGGCGGGTAAATCACCCGCCGACCGGCTATTATGGAATGCCCCTGCCTGCACTAGCAAATGAGAAGGAATTTTAGATAATATTATGTGCATCTTTCTTCAAAACCTGCAATATAAATGATGCAGTACCAATGGATTTAACCATGATATGCATCTTTCTTTAATAACAATGGATTATTTGTTCCAGTTGTTGCTACCTTTACAAAACTTGTGTAAGCGACTCCATGACATCAACCACATCTACAAAACAATAATACATTACATATATTTTAAAAAAGGTTGGTCTCATGTTAATACTTAAAATTTAATCATCATTTGTAATATTTGTGTTTTGTTTTTGTTTTAAAAACATGAGAAGGGGCATTGCCCATCCTCCCTATCAGCTTTCATTAACCCTTAACCCGCTATGAAATATAAAATATAGACCAATCCATTTATGTTACAAAGGTTTTTTTTGGAGAAATGACTGATGAGCAGAAGGACATTATAAACGCTGATCAGCCTGCAGCCTGCGAGTTACTTGCAGGCTGATCTGGGTTTACAATGGACGCAAAGGCTATTGTAGACACCCTTAGCAGGCTAAGGCCAAATAAAAAAATATCCGTGTTTTCGGTGGCTAGACCGACCCTATTTTTAAGGGGGTCGACCCTAAAACTTTTTATGTAAAAATGTAAAAAAAAGAAAAAAAAATCTATTGAGGTAAGCAATATGATTTGCCTGGAATGTCATATGATACATTTAGAGTTTAACGTGTTTTTTTCAGGTAAACAATGCGATGCTAATTAACTATTAAACAAATTAATAAAATGAACGTTAAACAATGGTCTTCTGGTTTAAAGTGTCCTATTATTTGTAACAGGAATGCGTAATTTAACTGGGGCAGTCTTAATATCCAGGTAAACTGACAACATTACAGAGAAACTTTCAGTTGTGTGATTGTATTATCATCTTGTATGGGGTTTATGAGATAAATAGAATCTCATAATATCTTGCTCAAAAAAAAAGAAATGCCTACCGACCTACCCTATTTTTTTAGAGCATACAATAGGAAACACACGTTTATTTTCGTTTGGCCTAAGGGTTAATACAAGGAAATGCCAGTTCATCCTCTGCTTGCTCTCTGTGCCTGTCATTGCATCCAAGTGTGTTGCTGGAATAGTTCTCCTATTATAGCATTTCTTTCTATTCAAACCATTTCTGGGGCCAGATGGTCGATGTGCAAGCTCTCTAATACCATGCAGCTGAGCCCCATAGTTAACACGATTTAGCAAGGATTAATGGAGGCCCATTTATAATATGATGACCTTTGTATTTGTCATAAAGAACTCATTGGTAGAGATTTCTGTGTAACATAATTGAATCTGGACTCAATATTACTCCCTGCCTCACTTTGGTTTCATTATTGATCGGATGATTAACACCCACCGACCATCAGATATTGATACCCAGCATGCACTTTTATAATTCAAAGTTATGCATATTGAGTGATTCGGCTTTTCAAATTCAGATTTTCCTTGAATTATAAAATATTCAAATTTTCTTCTCCCTAGATCGTCCGATGTTGCAATAAAGTTGGAGGGATTAGGAACATAAGGACTAATCTCTTTAGAATGAATCAGATTTTTTTCAAAGATAATTAATAGAATCTGAGATTTTCGTTGGATCTTTAATTAATGAAAATTTATTTTCTCTTAGTTAATTTAGCATGGCTTGCTTGTTTTAATCCAGCATTCTTTGTGATTTAGGAAGAGAGAATTATTACCAAAATGTGCTAATTACCGTCTGAGGAATTCAAATTTAAATATTAAACCCCCGAAAATGGCATATTTTAAAAAAAGTTCAGTGTGATTTATGGTGCTTTTCCATGGCTGACAATAAAATGGAATTAAAATCATAAAACTGTCATTTTTCGCTAGATTTATGTAACAATATCACGGTGCTGCTGTGAAATATGAAAGTCTTCAAAATTGAGAAAAATTATGTCTTTTTGTTGAAAATTTGTGAGATTTAATCAAATAAAATTTGATAAACATGAATTTTAGGAGTTTTGTTTTGATTCAGACAGAATTATAATGACACTAGCAGAAACTATTGACACAGTGCCTGATGGAATGTTTGATCTTTCTGCATCAAGATTCCGAAAGTTCCGAATGATTAATCTGCCTGTTATTTTTCAGGCAGAATATGGGACTTGTAGCTGACAGTTAAGAAAATGCATATTTTGTCTTTGATGAATTATGACTAACATTCTGATTCCTATCTGTTAAAAACCCAATGAACTGTTATATGAACTGTTAGAAAGCCATGAACTGTTATATGAACTGTTAGAAAGCCATGAACTGTTAGAAAGCCATAATAGGATGTTTTGTACATTAATTACAACAAATTTTTCTTGCGATTGCGCACAAAGGTTACACATTTTGCAGATCCTTGTAATTGTTCCCATTTTTTTTCGTAATTCAGCGTTTGATTGATTGAAACCAGAGATGCATGGGTATTTGAAATTTTACTTGTTCCTCGTTATTTCTCTTGGCTGCACTTGAAATGGTATCAGTGATTTTTTGCAAAAGAGAAAAAAGAACAGATTCTTATTTCGGTCACCGCTCACATTAAAGAGACACACGGCAATCTGGCTTTATTTTGACCCAAAATTGTTTTGAAAAAGCAAGGATCTTTCCATGCAGTGCTAGCGAGTCCATTAAACACATTATATCAGGGACCCCAGGAAGGCAATTTAATAAACATCGATAGATGAACCCTATTTTCTGAAATTTGTGTCTTTAAACTCAATTTTGCATCTATGGGTGGGTGTTCAATTTCAAAATACCTTTCTGGGGGCCCATGTATGTTTAATGGAATAGTCCTGAGTCAGACCTGGTGTAACAGTCAGAAACTTGCCCAGTCAGTTGCTTCACTAGAGCAGTTTTTATGCTACGCCATTCGAAGAATGGTGAAGGGGCATATAGTGTTACCCCTGTGCGTCCGTCCGTGCAAAAATGATGTCTGCACTCTAACTTGGGTAATTGTTATCCAATCTTCTCCAATCTTGGTCAAATTGTATATGGGCACAATGTCTCACCCAAGTTCGATTTTTGGCCCAATCACCCCAGTACTTCTAGAGTTTTGTCCCTTGGAATGGTAAAGATTCACGAAATAAATGTTATAACGGGAGCATCCGTGTCCCATGAACACATTACTAGTTTCAGTTTGTTCTTGTAGATGTATGGTTTGTTTTGTTTGATGCATTAAAATGTGAATAACAAATTGCCTAGTGGAGTTGATAATAATTTTTTGCGGTTAACACTGAAATGTTAAAATGGAACAACAACCAATACTTTTTTGATTCTGTATTTTTTTTGTCATGGTCAATACTTTTGTAGTAAATTCACTCAAGAGATATGAAAACGCAACTCGGGAATTTTAGCTATATATTGTATATACTGCACACTTAATTGCACATAATATTCCAAAGAAATCCCAAGATGTTTTGTAAAAAAAAGAGTTGCAGTTAATTAGAGAAAGGACACAACTGTGATGTTGTAGACGTTTTAATCACACTACACCTTGTAACAAGAACTTCATAAATGTTGAAATTGCTCTTTGAAAAACTGAGCTAGTCCAGTACTGTATTTAACATAAATAGTTTGCAAAATGTTGCATCCTAAGTTTGCTCACATGATTGCGCCAAACGCGTACTCTGTTAATAATGAAACTTTGAAGGAATACTATTTGCTGTATTATTTGTTGTTTTAGTATTATTTCCAAAAGGAAAGGTCTTACGTAGCCATGTACCATTCGATTAAAAGCAGCATATTGTACATACAATATATAGCGGAAATTCCCGTGTTGCGTTTTCATATCTCTTGAGTGTATACTCCTATTTTCTCCAGTGTATGCGTGCTTTGCTGTATAGATTAAAAAGGATTAAAAACTTGCAACATTAACGCTCGTTTTCGTTCACAAATTTTAATATTAAATAGTTTTTCAAATAGTTCTAAGGACATGATATTAGTATAATATTTGCACTGTCAGTCTCCAGATGGCCTACATTTGTAAACACTGTCTTTTATCTTTTAAAGCCACTTTGTTCTTTATCTGACTTTTTAACCAAGATAACACTTCCATCTTGATTTCACCTTCACCTTTTATAGTGTTCTGTCTGCTTTTCTTATCATCTTTTAGATACTCAAAACCACACAGTGCGCACTTATACCCTGCACATAATCTGCACTTATGCCCTGCATGTAATCTTCGAAAGTTTTTTTTGCATTATACATAGATAGATATAAATATTTGTGTATAATGCATCAACTAATGAAAACATATACTTAATTTCCGGGGAAAACAAAGATATGCATGCAGCTTCAAAGTCGAGCTGAATTGGAATAAACAAATCAAGTTTCAGTGCTTGATAAATACCTCTATTGTTGGTTGTCCCTTTAAATTGGATTGAATGTTTTTTAACGACTCATCAGCACGTTATAGGGTATTTAGAGATACCGCAGAGAGAGTGGAAGGATAGATAGAAATTGACAACCTCCCAACTCTTTAAAATAATATCAAATAGATTCTTTAACATGCTCAGAGGATATAGACTCCGATATGTGCTCAGAGGATATAGACTCCGATACGTGCTCGGAGGATAGACTCCGATACGTGGGACTACCTAGTTATCTGACAGGCGAGGCTAAGGGAAAGTGTCTTGCCCAAGAACACTCTGACGAAAATATCTATTGAAAGTTATAATTATGTTTATTTCATAAGGAAACAATAGGAGGGGAGATGTTGATTCTTATTCTCTAGTCCTTGAACATTTTGATAAGAAAGTTGGTCAACAATTGTTGACATACCTATCATTCTATCGCTGGTTATACAACCTTATTTGTTCATAGCAAACACAGACATCTCAACACATCCAGTATATAGATTGCTTGATGCATGCATTGTTATTCATGACAGGGATTGTTTAAATTTTACTGCTGATTTGGTAATGCAGTTTGTTACTGTATATGCATAATAAATGCATAATCTTTTGTTTTTTTGTTTGGTCATAATGAACGATGGGGGTGTTGTGTTAAATATATTGAATGGTACGGAGATTTGGTGTAAGATAGGAGCTTGAAGTCACAATATTGTAGTGTCACTACCTGCCAGGTATTTCATATACTCGTTACATTTATATATGGATTAAACTTGGAGAAATTAGCGAGTTAGTGAAACAGCTAGAGCAATAATGGAGGATTGTATTCGAATTAAATGTATTTTAAATGGTCATGTATTTTTGAATGGTCATGTATTGTTGAATGGTCATGTATTTTTGAATGTATTTCACAGTTGGAATTTTCCTGCAGCTATTTAAATGACCAGGAGTAAATAATCAGTAAACACTTAAAAATAATACTAGTAAAAAGTAGTAATAGTAAAATGATAGTAGTAAATGTGTTGTGTTAACATATGACATATTTCTTCCATGAATCTATTGTATATTCTTACAAATATATGGCTTAAAGTGAATGATCTAGTGATCTTAGGTGACAGAAAATTAAAACTGAGCTACTGTTATAATTGTGGAATGTGTATCTGATCTATTGGGGATTAGATGTTGAAACTGTGATCTATTGGGGATTAGATGTTGTAACTGTGATCTATTGGGGATTAGATGTTGGTCTCAGCTGTGTTTTTACTTGGATAACTTAATCCTTAATTGAAATCAAAGACTAATGATTAACACTTGATTACATAATCTTGATTCAATGTTTATCCAAACCTTTATTTAAATTATATTTAGTTATCACAGTTTATATTGGCTTCTTCTCTGCTGCTGCTATGTTTGTTCAGGGCTGTATGTCCAGGGATAGTTATAAGTTTGCCTATGAATGAAGTGTCACTTGAATTTCAATTGGTGATGTAATGTATTCATCTGGAATTAATTTACACCAGTGCAAGATTTAAATGTCTTTGGTTTATTTACTGTGAGAAGTAATAGTTTGTTTTAGGCTGGAGTGTGTTCCTGTCACCTATATGGAAAGTGAGGGCTTGTGAGTAAACACTGCTGATCCAATATAGCCAGATTTGTGGATTTACAAATACCAGTATTGTGGTCTCATTCTGTGATGATATGGAGTTTATTTTATTAAAGACCTGAAACAAACATAATCCAATATCTACTATTTATGGATTTATAAATGGTGCAGTTTGTGGATTTATAAATGGTGCATTTTGCGGATTTATAAATTCTCCTTCCTGATTCGGCAACATATGAAAAAGTTTTTCTTCAGTTTTTAAGGGACCAATAAAAGTATGGTTTAGCAGGTAAGCCCATTTTTTACAGCTTGGTTAATTGCATCACCTTGCTAGTATGTTGTGATGTACACCTGTGATTGATTATAAGCAATGATCAGTTAGTTCCCAGGCGAAATATGAGTGGATTTGCAGTGGCATTTAGAGTGGAAATAGAGTGGGTCAATGCAGTTGAATGAGAGTTAATCCTGGTCCACTCCATTGTAGTGGAACCTTCTTTGCCCAAGCACCTAATTTAAATATTTGAAACATCACTTTCCTCTCCATATGACTGTAACTCCACTGCACCTAATCAATATTCATAGACACAGTTATTTGGAGTTGAAAAGGAGTGGAATTACAGTGGAGCCTGGAGTTACTTGGAGTGCACTTCATTTGCATGCAGTGGAATGGAGTGGAAAAAGTGGTGGGTTTGTGGTGGAGCTAATTTGCATAGCAGTTAAATGGAGTGGACAATCTAGTGGGTTTATGGTGGAGATAATTTGCATAGCAGTTAAATGGAGTGGCTTTAGAGTCTATTGGAGGGTATCATTAGCATATATGGCTGGTTATTCTTGCGCCTCCTTGGCCTAGATAGTAATTAGAAAATGTGTCCACTGGACACGAATGCCCCGCTAGTGTTATCGGTTGCTTACAAAATGTTAAGTGTAATGTTAAAAGGCAAGTTATATGGACCTGATTTGGGTAGGAACAATGGTGCCATATTGGTGTAAGTGTGGAAAACATGGAAGTGTTCACTAGGAAAACCTGTAAACCCTAGAATAGATCAAAAGCGAAGAAAAAAAGGAAAATTATAGGAGACTCCCATACCAAAACTTGCTAACATGTTGCACATGAGCTACTCGGACAAGATCTAACCTGGTCCTACTCTCTGAAATGCATGCAAAATGGCTGGCGAGTTTTACATTAAGACACAAACGCCCCTTTTATACACATACATGGCCTGCAGATACAGTAATAACAAGAGGACCGCAAATAGACGACAGACAACGCCCTATCGCATAGGCGCAATATAATTATATAACTGAATTATTCTTTATAAATGAGGTAAAAAATATTTAATTCAAGATCACCAACATCTTGGGTTCAAATCCCAGCTGGGGCACATGCATGGTTCCTAGCAAATGGATTATCTTCTAGACTGTACATTAAAGATTTCTGAGGTCTTTGGCACCACCATTAAAACTGACAGAGTTTCAAACCAACAAATCTACATTGAACAAGGTCACTTACTCGTTTCCTATATGTCGGGCCATATAAAATTATGTGTGGTTCCATTTACCCGACCGACCCTAGATTTTTGGGCAATTTTCACTAACGCTAAAAATGTTTCCTTATTTTTCCGAGAAAAAGTACGAAAGTCAGGGTTTGACATTAACAGTTGTCCCCTTGTCCTGTGCCATGTAGATTCTACTGGGAACAAGTTACGGACAACTAAATTTTATAACAAGAAATGAATTTTACATCTTTAGAACTTGTGGTGAGCACATTGTAAATGACAAATAAAATCCATCTTGTTTTCATTGGTGGAATGCAACTGAGGGAATGTAATGTCACTTTCATGATTGATATTGTTTTTTGTATCACTTTTACATGAAGTGGGGGGACAAGTAAATTTGACTGGGGACAAGTAAATTGTGTAAGTTACTATGGACAAGTTTCTGAAAAAAGTTAATTTCAAACCCTGAAAGCAAGATGGCGGCCTCCTCGATTTTAATCTTAGAAAGGAATCTGTCACCACAAATGTTACGACGTTAGGAAATTAGGTTTATTTATGAACACTAGCTAACATGATGGAGGAAGTTACAAGATAACATGAAGAAGCAAGACCAACTTCCAGTCTAGGTTTTTTTAACTGGTTCAAAAATCTGTCACCAAAATAAAAAGGTTTTCTTTCCCCTATGTAACCGGAACCACACATATTGTTTATATGGCCTTATGTACGCAATGAATTACTGGACTTTTACACTGTGACTATAAAAAACTAATTCTTATACGGGTACATGTACTTGGAACTACTGAAAAGACAAGATAGTAACTGTAGTTTAAACTTAAAAAAAAAATATATATTTCATAATGTATGTACATATATCTTATAAATTAAAATTTTAAGAAATATAATTTGCATTCTTAAGCATCCGAAGAAGGCATATATAAATATAGTAGTAAATTTCAGGCATTAGCTGCTTCCTCCATCCATTTACCAGTCCAGACTGCTTTTTTGATTATCATTTCACTTAAGATCATTCATTGTGATTCTTGAGGCACTGTTCATGTAGTCTGTCAATTGTCTTTTCTTTTTTATAAAGGTGCTTCTACAACCTTAATAAATTCTGATACAAATTACAATGTTAAAACAGCAGTCCCATGGACGTACAGCGGCGTCTCCAAACAATCTTCCTTGGTGACCAGTTTGGTAGGGATGGTTTTTTCTCTCCTTCCGAGGTACTTTGATTTATGCACCGCAAAAGCTCATCCCTCCTCATCTGAACTTACATCAATTCTGGCCTCTCCAAGTAACCGAAATCTGAAAATAGTTTTTTTAACATTAAAACACATGTGTGTTTTTTTAAGTACGATCTGCTGCCTTTAAATAGTTAGTTGTTTTTAATTAAATCTTTAATAAAAAATAATTCCGAGATCACCAGCTAGAGAAAGCGCTTTTATCACACCCTATTATGTGTGACTGCTGCAAGTGTCTACAATGAAATGATACCATAAGGTGAGTGTTCAGGGCCATTTAGCCATCATGTTTTATGTGCTTTCAACAGTTAACAACAACAGTTTTTGAAGCTGCAGTGTTTTTGTTTGAACTATATATATAAATAATCTTGGGTTAATAGTACAAGCTTCAGCACATTGATTTTTAACAGCAAACATTTTTTTTGTTAACCAATACCAATTTTTTACAAAACAGTTATTATACATGTACCTTCATACTTTGATCAGGTAGAACGTACAAAGACCCGTGGAGTATTCTCGTCCATGGCTTTATCTTTCTGCCTCTTCATTCTTGTTCAGCTTTTCCAGCCTATAGAAATATAAATGCAACCAAAATAAGAAATGTAGTCATGAACTTTTAGAACTGAATGTTGTTCAACACAGTATAGGTTATTTAGAGCCGCCCCAGAGAGAGGGGAAGGATACATAGGAATCCGGGAACCTGCCCTCCTCTTATTATCAAATAGATTTCTATGGTTCTTTAACATGCTCGGAGGATAGACCGATACACGGGACCGCCTGGTTTACGTCCCCATCCGATGGCCGAGGCTAAGGGAAACTGTCTTGCCCATGAACACTCCGATGAAACTCAGTGGCACCATGGAGGATTGAACCCGGGGCCTCCGGTTACAAATCCGCCGGCTACCGACTGCGCCACGCCAGCCCTCTTAACTTTTAGAAAGACCAGGTTGATTGTCAGGAGCAAAATGGCATATATACATACTTTACTGTGGGGCGGGTATGGGATGGGGCAGTGGAGACTGGGTTGAACGTCGTCAGCAAAATGGCATATATACATACTTCACTGTGTAGGGGTAGGTGGATGGGGCGTGTGTTGTGGGGTTGGGGGGAGGGGAGAATTGATAAACCAAAAGTGTACAAATCATTTTCTTGAAAATCCTGATTAAAACATGAATATATGGATACATTTCCTATGTGGGGGAGAATTAAAAAGGGTACAAATCATTTTCTTCAAAATCCTGATTAAAACAAGACTATATGGATATATTTCTATGTTTCAGAAACTAATATCTCATTCAGAATACTTGTTAGTTTTACAAAATATGTCGTTCAGAATCTTGTGTTTTGTCACTTTTGACCGGAAACGCCGTCTGCTTTCCAAAGCAACTCCGTTCTAAAACCTCTAGATGTTATGTTTATAAACGAAACAGTTAAATCAAATTGTTTAAATCATAACAGTAATGAGTATGCATGTAATTAATTGTAATGAGCTTTTTCTAACGCTTAAATGTCTGCATATATGATCGCCGTAAAATCGCGAAAACTGATGACATAGTTTGCAGCATACGAATTCTTCCATCTAAAAAGGAACTAATGAGTTCCTGTTTCGTGAAAGAATATATATATACTTATTACATTGTTTAATCGCATGACATATGTTACGTGTACATTCGAAAATACTTACGATGTTGTTAATAGAAGTTCTGCTGTTGACAGGCGCGCTCGTTTTTAGCCGCGTTTTCTAAACTGTGACGTCACGTAATTTGGGTGAAACTATTCCGCGGTCGACTTCCCGGTTACTTCCCGGTTGAAAAGAGATATGTGTGTTGATGCTTCTGATGTTTTAATGATCTATATGCCTTATTATGTCTTCCCCACATATTGTTTTTAGTTTGGATGTATGTCTGTCTGTCTGTCGGTCTGTCCGTCAAAAGTCGTGTCCTCTCCATACCTCTTGAAGCGCTTGAGGGATTTTGAAATAACTTGGCACACATGTTCACCATATCGAGACGACTTGCAGAGCGCAACTTCCGGCCACGTCCGTTCAAGGTCAAGGTCACACTTAGAGGTCGAAGGTCAAATGCACTATATTTCGTGTCCTCTCCATGTCTCTTGAACCACTTGAGCGATTTTGAAATAACTTGGCACACATGTTCACCCTAGTGAGACGACGTGCAGAGCGCCACATTCGTTCAAGGTCAAGGTCACATTTAGAGGTCGAAGGTCATATGCATTATATTTCGTGTCCTCTCCATATCTCTTGAACCGCTTGAGGGATTTTGAAATAACTTGGCACACATATTCACCATAGTGAGACTTCAACTTCCAGCCACGTCCGTTCAAGGTCAAGGTCACACTTAGAGGTCGAAGGTCATATGCACTATATTTCGTGTCCTCTCCATATCTCTTGAACCACTTGAGGGATTTTGAAATAACCTGGCACACATGTTCACCATATCGAGATGACGTGCAGAGCGCAACTTCCAGCTACTTCCGTTCAAGGTCAAGGTCACACTTAGAGGTCGAAGGTCATATGCACTATATTCCGTGTCCGCTCCATACCTCTTGAAGCGCTTGAGGGATTTCGAAATTACTTGGCACATATGTTCACCATATCGAGACAACTTGCATAGCGCAACTTCCAGCCACGTCCGTTCAAGGTCAAGGTCACACTTAGAGGTCGAAGGTCATATGCAATATATTTCATGTCCTCTCCATATCTCTTGAACCACTTGAGGGATTTTGAAATGACTTGGCACAAATGTTCACCATATTGAGACGACGTGCAGAGTGCAACTTCCAGCCACTTCCGTTCAAGGTCTCGGTCACACTTAGAGGTCGAAGGTCATATGCACTATATTTCGTGTCCGCTCCTTACCTCTTGAAGCGCTTGAGGGATTTTGAAATAACTTGGCACAAATGTTCACCATATCGAGACGACTTGCAGAACACAACTTCCAGCCACTTCCATTTAAGGTCAAGGTCACACTTAGAGGTCGAAGGTCATATGCACTATATTTGATGTCCTCTCTTGAACCACTTGAGGGATTTTGAAATAACTGGCACAAATGTTCACCATATTGAGACGACCTGCAGAGCGCAACTTCCAGCCACTTCCGTTCAAGGTTTAGGTCACACTTAGAGGTCGAAGGTCATATGCACTATATTTCGTGTTTGCTCCATACCTCTTGAAGCGCTTGAGGGATTTTGAAATTACTTGGCACAAATGTTCACCCTAGTGAGAAGACTTGCAGTGCGCAACTCCAGAGTTTCTGCCCATTTCCCCTGTTTTTCCGGCCTAGAGCAGGAAAAATGTACACCCGGGTTAAGAGTGTAACCCCTGGGAAGGGTCAGATGTGACTCCAGGGCTACATTAATATATGAAAGCTGAGTGCCTTTTGCTTTCAGAGAAGAAGATTTTTAAGTTTTTCCATATACAAGTCTATGTAAAACATGTGACCCCTGGGGCAGGGACAAATGTAACCCCAGGGTCACCATTTGAATAAACTTGGTAAAGGACCATAAGCTCGTAGTAAATGCAAAATATTAAACTTCTAGCTCTTGTAGTTTCAGAGAAGATTCTTAAAGATTTTTTAAAAGTGTTTCCATATACAAGTCTATGCAAAACATGTGACCCCTGGGGCAGGGTTACATGTGACCCAGGGTCACCATTTAAACAAATTTGGTAAAGGACCATAAGCTTATAGTAAATGCAAAATTTTAAACCTCTGGCACTTGTAGTTTCACGGGGCCAAATTTTAATTTGCAAGATGTATAAGTCCTCAGATATTTTGTGTTTATTTATCATCAAAATGAATAACTGCTGAAACATTTTGTTTTGTTCAGTGAATAAGCATTATAAACACAATATGTTTTGCGTTTTATATTATATCTTTTTATATCAGTATTTTGAAAACTTTAAGATAGAAACAAAATCCTAATTGAAGCAAACAGTAAACAAAAATGCTAGAGACAATTACTTAAAAAAAACACAACATGACAAATTACATGCTGTAATGAACAAGCAGAAATACTTTGAAAAAGAAACATCACTGTGCAGTCACCTGGAGTGGACAAAAATCAGATCATCTCTTTGCAGTTATTTGGAGTGGATAGCTAAATTAATACATCTCTTGGTAGTGGTTTGGAGTGGGTAGATACAATAATATATCTCTGTGGAGTCATTTGTGGTGGACAGTTAAAATTTACAAATCTCATTGGAGTCATTTGGAGTGGACTCGAATGGAGTGGACTCCAACTGTGGTCCACTGCATATCAACTTCTTCATCCACTGCAAATCAACTTTGACCACTCCAAGTTGGTCTGGGTTAGGTAATCATTTATCTTAAGATAATTAATTACAAAAAATCAGTAATTAATCATCTGAAAAAAGCAAATCAAATAGGACTGTCCATTTGTTCGTCCTTCCATTGGAAACAAACATGTGAGAAGGTGTGTCGTGCGCAGTAATCAGGTCTGTAAAAAAAAAGACGTAATGCTTGAAACTGAAATAATTGTTCAGTTTCCAGGATTGCTACCTTAAAGGGACACATGACAATCTTTTTCCTTCCCATAATGCATTTTATTTCAACTGTCATTCTTCCTTCCTATTCTTTTTTTATTTTTTTGTTCATTTGCAGTCTTTCATAATTCATATTTTGATCCATGCTCATAAAATTTGAAAAATTCAGAGTGATAAGTTTAAAGACATGTTAACACCTTGATGGTTTTTCAATTTCCGCATGTAATCATTTTAAATATCGATTCATTTGAAGACTTTTCAATACTTTTCATTTGATTAATTGTTTATTGATCGCTACTGATTGGTCAGATTGTCACTGATTTGTCAGATTGTCACTGATTGGTCAGTTTGTCACTGATTTGTCAGATTGTCGTCGTATTTTACTGAATGGTTTTAACTTCGATTTGACATAATTCAATAGGATTGTGGGTAATAATTCCATACTGGGAAATTAAAGAATGTCTTTTATTTTTACAGATAATTTATTATAATCCGAGTGAATCCTGCTTAATAAAGACCAATTAGGAATTTCTCTCCCTTTGCATGTCTGGAAATAGGGGTTGCACATAATCCTTCAATGTTATATTTTTGTTATCAAAAGACGTAATTTGATTTACGTGTATTCAAATTTTCACTGAAAAGGATGATCCTTGGATGTCATGATTGACTTCATGACTTGTTACAGTTGATTAGTCCTGGTTTGATAATATCCATGTTTTTAGCGAAGATCGGCTAAATCAGATTATGCGGTATTACGCTGTAACGACATTGCTGGTAACAGGAATGCCACGTCATACAGTGATACTTTATCTCTCGTAAATCATAACGGAATTATTTCCCGCGGACATAAAAAATGGAAATTTGTATAATCCTCTTGCATTTTGAGGTTTTTTTCGATGTTTTAAGAAATGTTTTGTATGAATCAGACACTGAATGGTTATGTTGGTAAATGATTTAGAGCTGGAGGGTGCAACCGCAGACTTGGGTCGGGGTTTACATGTTACCGAATGATTTATGGCCGTTACGATTAATGACAGTGCTCTTTATTGTGACTCCAGACATGATTGATTTATTCGATTTATTCATTGGACATGGATGCACTAGTTTTCAGTTGCAATCATTGTACAGTTTATTTCTTGTGATTGTGTCTCAGATTGTTCCTAGGGCTAGTCCTAAAACAAAATCCAAGTCACTTCTGACCTTAATCCCTTATTTAACTGTCTGGAGTGTATATACACTAGACTATATACTGGAGTGTATATACACTAGACTATACACTGGAGTGTACATACACTAGACTATACACTGAAGTGGACATACACTAGACTATACACTTATAAGTACCCTGGAGTTTATATACAGTGGACTATACACTTATAAGTACCCTGGAGTGTATATTAGACTATACACTTATAAGTACCTAGAGTGTATATGCACTAGACTATACACTTATAAGTACCCTGGAGTGTATATGCACTAGACCATACACTTATAAGTACCCTGGAGTGTATATGCACTAGACTATACACTTATATGTACCTAGAGTGTATATGCACTAGACTATACACTTATAAGTACCCTGGAGTGTATATGCACTAGACCATACACTTATAAGTACCCTGGAGTGTATATGCACTAGACCATACACTTATAAGTACGCTGGAGTGTATATGCACTAGACTATACACTTATATGTACCTAGAGTGTATATGCACTAGACTATACACTTATAAGTACCCTGGAGTGTATATGCACTAGACCATACACTTATAAGTACCCTGGAGTGTATATGCACTAGACCATACACTTATAAGTACGCTGGAGTGTATATGCACTAGACTATACACTTATAAGTACCCTGGAGTGTATATGCATTAGACTATACACTTATATGTACCTAGAGTGTATATGCACTAGACTATACACTTATATGTACCTAGAGTGTATATGCACTAGACTATACACTTATAAGTACCCTGGAGTGTATATGCACTAGACCATACACTTATAAGTACCCTGGAGTGTATATGCACTAGACCATACACTTATAAGTACGCTGGAGTGTATATGCACTAGACTATACACTTATAAGTACCCTGGAGTGTATATACACTCGACTATACACTTATAAGTACCCTTGAGTGTATATACACTAGACTGTACACTTATAAGTACCCTGCAGTGTATATGCACCAGACGGTACACTTATAAGTACCCTGGAGTGTATATACACTAGACCATACACTTATAAGTACCCTGGAGTGTATATTAGACTATACACTTATAAGTACCCTGGAGTGTATATGCACTAGACCATACACTTATAAGAACCCTGGAGTGTATATACACTAGACTATATACTAATAAGTACCCTGGAGTGTATATGCACTAGACTGTACACTTATAAGTACCCTAGAGTGTATATACACTAGACCATACACTTATAAGTACCCTGGAGTGTATATGCACTAGACCATACACTTATAAGTAGACTGGAGTGTATATACACTAGACTATACACTTATAAGTACCCTGGGTGTATATGCACTAGACCATACACTTATAAGTACCCTGGAGTGTATAGGCACTAGACCATACACTTATAAGTACCCTGGAGTGTATATGCACTAGACCATACACTTATAAGTACCATGGAGTGTATATACACTAGACTATTCACTTATAAGTACCCTGGAGTGTATATTAGACTATACACTTATAAGTACCCTTACAGTTTGTTTAATTCATACCTTTTAAATGGAATGTATAGTTTTAACAAAAATATCTGTGAAGACTCTTCTATTTTTAACAGTTCCATCAAACCAAATAAATGTTTTATTAGCATATAAAATCAGGGTGTAGCATGTCTATAGGTAAACATCGGGGTGTAGCATGTCTGTAGGCAAACATCAGGGTGTAGCATGTCTGTAGGTAAACATCGGGATGTAGCATGTCTGTAGGTAAATATCGGGGTGTAGCATGTCTACAGGTAAATATCGGGGTGTAGCATGTCTACAGGTAAACATCGGGGTGTAGCATGTCTGTAGGTAAATATTGGGGTGTAGCATGTCTACAGGTAAACATCGGGGTGTAGCATGTCTATAGGTAAACATTGGGGTGTAGCATGTCTGTAGGTAAAAATCGGGGTGTAGCATGTCTATAGGTAAACATCGGGGTGTAGCATGTCTGTAGGTAAATATCGGGGTGTAGCATGTCTGTAGGTACACATCGGGGTGTAGCATGTCTATAGGTAAACATCGGGGTGTAGCATGTCTATAGGTAAACATAATTCATTTCTGTCAATATTTAGAAATGAAGTAAAACAACTTAACCTATGAACATAATTAGCGTAGAATGAGCTTGTGGAAAGGGACAAAATGGCAGTCAAATCATCTTGATCAGTCTTTGTCGCTTTCATTTCATCTTTCATTTTCAATCTTAAAATTCTTCCCTGTCATCAATGTTTGAGTCACTCATCATTCTCGCAATACTAAAGGGGTTACAATTTTGATGATTAGAAAGTAAAAAAAAAAAATTGTTGAGTCACTTTATACATTATATACTGGACTGAAAAATGCAAATTTATTGGGTGACAGTAAGTTACTGCAGATCACTTGTTCCTCCGGTTATGTATCGTATCGCACCAATATATCGGCAAGTGTCGCGGTAATTATCATCCCCTGTTGTCGTAGGCGTTCTATCTCTAGTATCAATCTTCGGTCTCCGGATGGATGCACCCTTGCACAATTGAATTAGCATACAACCATAAATTTATATCAAAATAATTTGATAACACCGATAAGGGCAGTAAAAATTGTGCAATCTTACATATGGTGGATAAACTTGCATTATTAATTCATACGGTTACGGGTTATGTGGTATATTCAGGCTTTTATATAAGTGAATTTATATGGTGCACTGACTGTCATTAGTGACATTACGGCAGAGAAACTGTCAGTAGGTTCTCGGAACCGTAAGAAGTTAGAGTCCCCACTGATTGAATGGATGATTACCGTAATCAGCGTTTTTCTGTAGCACATCCAAAATGGTGTTAAACTGCAAATGTAGTCAATATTTCTGCAAAAAACATTTTAATTGTAGAGTTTACAAGACAGTTTTATGGGATAATAATTGTACTACACAAAGTTTGCAAAGATTTCATTTTGAGATTTTATGGTGGCTCATTTTACCAACAGCATACAACTCGACAATTAATTTTGTTTTACGATTAATTTATGTGCAATTCATTACTTTATTGTCAAAAAATTATTAAAAAAACATTTTCTTGTGTATTTTTGCATGTCACCCTACAAAATACAGTTTTGTGTGATATTTGGGGTGAATGGGGTGAAAGGTGAAAAAAGGTTTGGTGCTTAGCAAACTTGAGTAGTATATACTCCCCCCCCTCCCCCTCCCCCCCCTCCCTCCCCCCTCCCCCCAAACTTCATCAATCAATGTGTGATTAAGTGAATACTAATTTTATAAAAGCCCTAGCTGCAATCTCACTCGCCCATACTGGGGTTGAATCCTACTGGGAGCTTAGTAAGACTTGTAAGTGTTGATTCTTGTGGATAGCAGGAAGTATACAGTACTGATTCTACCCAGGAAAAAGTGGGTGGTCTGCCTTAACCACACAAAAAAAAAATCAACAGTAATATATAGCCTAAAATGTGCTGAAAACACCATTCAGTCAATCGATCACTCGCCCACACACATTTCATCTCTTCATCAGCTACATTGAACCCATGCTGCGAACATTTCATTTCTCCATTGTCTACGCTGACCCCATACATTTGGGAATAGTATGCAGCACATATAAACATGTACACCTCACATGCATGTCTTGTTGCATTAGTTGATTGACTGCAACCATAAAAGGTAAACTACCTTGTTCATCTTATTAGTGGGTGTTCGCCATAGATCACTCAGAAATGTTTGTAAAATTCAGGAAACAACAAGTTGATGTGGCATAAGGGCTGGGTGTTAGTTGGCGAATATGTCTAGACGCTGGCATGTTCTGTCTCTTCTGTCATGCGGTGTCTCTCTGTCTTACCATAGGAAAACATTTATTTGGAGATGGTTGAATAAAAAACAAGAATTTATGATGTTAAGGTTACAAAACAAAATCGTATGATGTATGATGAAGAACAAGAAGTTAATAATCGTTATGTAGTTACAAAGTAGGAAAAACGAAGATTTATTAGATATGTTGTAAAAGGAGAAAATGTTTTTTTAATGGTATGCTACTTATGGTTTATGTCTGCCTAATTACATTGCAATTAATTGTGTTGTTATAAAGATCTCAACAAATACTCGGATATTGTAGAAACTGACATGTGACTGTTGAAAATTACCTTGCTGTTGGAAATTCATTTACTAAGAAATGACCTTTGACTAAGAAATTACCTTAGCTGGAAATGACCTGACTGTAGAAAAAACCTTGACTGAAAATGACCTTGGCTGTAAGAAATTAACCTTGACTGTAAGAAATAATCTTGACTGTAAGAAATGGCCCTGGCTGTAGGAAATGACCTTGGCTGTAAGAAATGACCTTGGCTGTAGGAAATGACATAGTTGCTTACCAAGGCTATATGGCGAGAGGGTCATTTTAGCTCCTGCCATCAGTAGCAATTTCCCATCTTGCAGATTAGCAGTCACCCGCCTATAATGATATCAGTGTCTCTTTATATATCAACAAGCACTTAGTACATGACATAAGAGAGACCAAGGAAGGCACTGCACTAGTCTCTATCATCCAGACACACTCAAGCTGATTGCGAGCGCTAGCGAGCGTCTGGACTCGTGGTTCATTTAAATGTTTGACCGATAAACGGCGTCAAACGTCGAAACCGACTACGACGTGACGTCATTTTTACCGCAACATCGAAGTGCACGTTATATTACGCGCAACATTACTTCCAGTGGGATATGTGTACGTCCTTATTAAATATACAATAAACTTCGTTTTTTGTAGTTTTTAAAAACATAATATAATCTATATTAGAAAATGATGTTTAAAATTTCATTTTTAGTATTATTCGCAATCTGCTGACTTTGTTTGGTGGCACTTTTATTACACAACATTGCGCGTAATGTCACATAATTTTTGACGCCATCGTGGCATAGGGGGTGTTTCCCATAACAAACTAACATGATTCCAATAACAAACTGAAGTTAACCAATCAGCGGACGGTGATTTTTTTTTGTACACACCTCGTTTTGATGTCACAAATTTTAAAGAAGCTTTACTCCAGACCATCGTGTGGACTTCAGAAGTCTCGCGAGAGGTCTGGATGATCGAGACTAGCACTGCACCAGTCAGCATGATATTGAGAACACTATGTGTGCCTTACAAGGTCGAGTGTCTTACAAGGTCAGTGCCTTACAAGGTCGAGTGCCTTACAAGGTCAGTGCCTTACAAGCTCGAGTGCCTTACAAGGTCAGTGCATCACAGCCTGACAAAGATCTGTATACAATAATCAGTGGCATTACAAGGTCAGTGCCTTACAAGCTCGAGTGCCTTACAAGGTCAGTGCCTTACAAGCTCGAGTGCCTTACAAGGTCCAGTGCATCACAGCCTGACAAAGATCTGTATACAATAATCAGTGGCATTCACTCAAGTTTTTACCATGATAGCCTTGCAATTGACAGACTTACAAAGAGAAGTTTTAAGGTAACCCCTTTTTAAAACGGATAAATGCTTTGCTTCTATCAAAGTGTTTTGCTGGTAGTGGCTCACATCATGTCAAAAAAACTGTTGATATCATTTGAAATAAAATATAATTGACATCATTATTGTATGCTGTGAATTGCAGATCTATATTGTCAAATCCAGTTGTAAAACAAATTTACTATAATTCATCTTAAAAATAGAAGCCCCTATGCAATGATTTATCTCTTACTTGTTGTTGTTTTTTCTTTCAACTTTTCTTGAACTTGATAGATAGTGGTATGTTACTATAAAACATTGGTGGAATGTTGATTGGTTAAAGGCGCCCCGTGCATGTTACAGTAGTCATTGATTGGTTAAAGGCGCCCCGTGCATGATACAGTAGTCATTGATTGGTTAAAGGCGCCCCATGCATGTTACAGTAGTCATTGATTGGTTAAAGGCGCCCCGTGCATGATACAGTAGTCATTGCATGCCACTGCCCCTTTGCATGATATCCTGTTTTATGGCGCTGGTATATTAAAGGGACACACGAGAATATTGAAGTGTTTATCAAGCATTAAAATTAGCATCTTGATTTCTTTTTCCAGTATCATTTTGACTTGAAACTTCCTTGCATACAATTAAATAAAAATTCGAGTTTTCATTTTTTCGTCTTTCTCTACCATAGGTTTGAAAAGATGATTGGTGCAATATAATCAACAGATAGATCTAATAATATTTCAGATCAATTTGCTTTATACTATTCTAATTAATATTAATGTTTGAAGAAATGCAAGTTATTTAGAAAAAACTAATGGGACATTGGGAGTTTTTAACATTTGTATAACCAGATAACAGAACAATGTCCCTCATGTAATAGAAATAAAACACAACATCAAAGAAACCTAGCTGCAGCATATGATAAAGGAAATGTCCTCTCTGGTGTTGTGTATGATATATGGAAATGTCCTGGTAAATACACTAGCCTGATGACAATACTGATAAATGTCACAGTTGTATTGTTTATTTAAATGCATGGCTGAAACCTACCTTTGATCTTCATGAAAACTTCAAAATGAGTCTGGTTCAACATTTGTATGATTGTAGCAGATAGCAGCTTCCATTGGTCTTGGGGTTCATAGGAACATATCCTTTCATGCCTAGGTCTGTGGGGGGTTGTAGGAAAATACGCTTTCATGATTGTCACAAGAGAGTACCAGGCAGAATGGTTTTTAAAAACAAGTTGATTTTCAAGTTATGCAATGCAAGTAATTTTAGTTCAGATGTTAGTTTTATTGTTCAATATTTTATTGATGATGATGATGATGATTGTGGTGATGATGATGATGATGATGATGATGATAATTGTGAGGATTATGATGATTGTGGTGATGATGATGATTGTGAGGATGATGATGATGATGATTGTGGTGATGATGATTATTGTGAGGATGATGATGATGGTGAGGATGAAGATGATGATGATTGTGTGATGATGATGAGTGTGAGGATGATGATGATTGTGAGGATGATGGTGGTGATGATGATGATTGTGGTGATGATGATGATTGTGAGGATGATGATGATGATGATTGTGGTAAGGATGATGATGATTCTGAGGATTAGGATGATTGTGGTGATGATGATGATTGTGAGGATGAGGATGATGATGATGATGATTGTGGTGATGATGATAATGATGATGATTGTGGTGATGATGATGATTGTGAGGATGATGATGATGATGATTGTGGTGATGATGATGATTGTGAGGATGATGATGATGATGATGATTGTGGTGATGATGATGATTGTGAGTTTGACGATGATGATGATTTTGGTGATGATGATTATTGTGAGGATTAGGATGATGATCATGATTGTGGTGATGATGATTATTGTGAGGATGATGATGAGGATGATGATGATTGTGGTGATGATGATGATTGTGAGGATGATGATGATTGAGAGGATGATGGTGAGGATGGTGATGTTATTGTGATGATGATGGTGAGGATGATGATGATGATGATGGTGTTGAGGATGAAGATGATGATTGTGGGGAGGATGATGATGATGATGATTATGATGATGATGATTGTGAGGAGGAGGAGGGTTGTGAGGTTGATGATGATGATGATGATTGTGAGGAGGAGGATTGTGAGGATGATGATGATGATGGTGAGGATGATGATGATGGTGGTGAGGATGATGATGATGGTGAGGATGATGACGAGGATTGATAATGGTGATAATTGAAAAACTGCATCATCATAGCATCAATATTAAAATTGAAGTGAAACTATATGGAGCAGCAATTTTTAGCTCTACTGATCAAAGATCAGCAGAGCTTATGCCGTGGTGCAGTGTCCGTCGTCCGTCCGTCTGTCCGTTTGTCCATCCGTCCGTAAGCTTCTTTTTGCGGCAGCTACTGCTCTGAAACTACTGGATGGATTTTCATGAAACTTTACAGGAATATTACCCATGATGTCTAGTTGATATTAGCGAAAATTCACATTGATGTGAAATCCAAGATGGCCACCAAAGCTAAAAATAGATTTTTAAAAAGCAAGTTTGTAGCACCTACTTCTTGAAAACTATAAGTGATATTGATATGGGACTTTTTCTAAAATGATCAGCATGACATGATGTTGGTCCTTGTCGAAAATTGTTTTTGATTGACGTTACATAGAGTTATATATTAAAAAATTGTAGCGACTACTCCTCTGAAACTACTTGACAGATTTACATGTTACTTCACAGGAATGTTGCTCTTGGTGTCAGCAAAATTTCAGGTCGGACAGAAGTTTAAGATGGCTGCCACGGCTAAAAATAGATTGACCTCTTGTAGTATTAGGATATTAATATACAGCCCATAAAAGTAATTTGTTGAATTGTAAGTATGTTTGTGTCCTCGTGCGAGTAGTTTGTCAGGCTGTCGATGCGATGCTTACTATCTCGGCAAAACACCTGCGTAAGTACCAGATATCACATTGTTAGCTGTACAGGCAAGAACGTGGTAATGACCATTTTATAATCACACTCTCTTTATAGTACAATATTGAATACATGATAACATTCTTAATAGTTGTAGTTTACTGCTTTTATGAAGAATGACTCAAATGTGTTTTATGAGATATGTGAAATTTGTTAAATAAGTTATTATTGTAGATCTGTTTGGGAGTGATGTATTAAATGATATGGGCATTGCATCACTGCACATAGAAATTATACTGTCAGTGACGTACCTAGGCATACTTCTATACGCCCGTGCGTATAATTCAGAGATGGGTGTCGGAAAAATAATAAAAAAGCTAAAAATGCGAAAAATGCAATAAAAAGTGAAGCCGAAGTGGGTTATTTAATAAATCAAACAAAAAGAAATGACTGGAATATTAGAATAGTTTCAAAATACGTTTCTACGTCGCTCAAAACCTCCCACACCCTTCAGCGCGCGTATATCCAAAATCACTACAGGTACGCCCCTGACTGTACTTTGTATACCTACGATTAAGCTTGTTCTTGCAAATGTTTTAAAATCTGTTATCTTTAATAGTTATGTAACAAGCATTGAACAGATTAACTTAATCCATGTCTATTATAACTTTGAAGGTAAATATTTAAATATTAAGGAAAATAAAAACAAATGAATGACTCCCCACCCCACCCCACCCCATCCCCTCTCCCCATGATCAACATGACGTGCTGTTGGTCCTGGTTGAAAAATATTTTGATTCAACATTAAACATGGCTGCCAGTGTTCATCTTTGTTTACATAGAGTTATATAGTAAAACCTGGTAGCGACTACTCTTCTGAAACTACTTGACAGATTTTCATGAAACTTCACAGGAATGCTATCAAAACCAATCAGTAGAGCTTCAAGGTCATTGACCTCTTGTAGTATTAGGATATTAATATTTAAATATTAAGGAAAATAAAAACAAATAAATGACTCCCCCCCCCCCCCCCCCCCCCACCCCCCCCCCACCCCCCCCCCCCCCCCCCACCCCCCACCCACCTTGTTAATTTTACCATAGGTTTATAGGTTTTACTAAATATTATTAAACTGATGCATCATTGTAAACTATCAGTAGTAAAAAAAAATGTTTGAATCTTTTGAAGAGTCAAGCTTGACGAGTGTCCCTTTAAACATGCAGTCATATTGGAAGAACCTTCAGTGTAAATCTTCAGCGTAAATCACCACGTGAAGTCATTTGACCACATCCGTAGAATTGAGTTAAAATATTGCATAAGTTTGTTATTATTGAACAAGATTTAAATCTAAATCAGGAAATTTAAAAGCGATTCAAATTAAAGGGTACATCGAGTTGATTTATTGAACAAGTTTAAATGTAAATGTTTGCAGTATCTGTGTCTCCACCCCGGTCTCCACCCCGTCATTGTGTCTTTGTAAAGTCAATTATTTACAATTTCTACTGTCGTAATGTATTATCACTTAAACGTTGGTATTGCAGCTTTAATTATTTTGTCCGTTTTAATACCCGAACAACTTAAATTACTTGTAGGAGTACTGGCAACAAAAGGTTTGTAGTTTTCCTAATGGATTACTCCTGTAACCTCCGGTATGTCACAACAAGATGTATGGTCCTTGAACATGAATAAAACGTGAGCTCAACAAATCATTAAATTGTGAACTTTTGTTTTGTCATCATGATGTGTAATTGTTTCACTTTCAATTACAGCTAGTCCATTATCTTTTTAAGTTTTAATTGATAAGAGACTTAATAGAAAGATGTAGTCTTTCTTTGCTTGTATTTAAAGGTGAATGGTCACCCTTTTTGTAGTGTTATCAATTAACAAATTTAACTCTTAACCATCATATGAACATTTCTTGATATTATACACCCCCTCCCCTTCTTGATGCTGCAGTAATGTACAAATTTAATGTGTGTATTGGATGTAGGTGTGTATTGGATGTAGGGTGTGTATTTGATGTAGGTGTGTATTGGATGTAGGTGTGTATTGGATGGTGTGTATTGGATGTAGGGTGTGTTTGGATGTAGGTGTGTATTGGATGTAGGGTGTGTATTGGATGTAGGGTGTGTATTGGATGTAGGGTGTGTATTGGATGTAGGGTGTGTATTGGATGTAGGATGTAGGTGTGTATTGGATGTAGGGTGTGTATTGGATGTAGGGTGTGTATTTGATGTAGGTGTGTATTGGATGTAGGTGTGTATTGGATGTAGGGTGTGTATTGGATGTAGGTGTGTGTTGGATGTAGGGTGTGTATTGGATGTAGGTGTGTATTGGATGTATGGTGTGTATTGGATGTAGGTGTGTATTGGATGTAGGTGTGTATTGGATTGGATGTAGGTGTGTATTGGATGTAGGTGTGTATTGGATGTAGGGTGTGTATTGGATGTAGGTGTGTATTGGATGTAGGGTGTGTATTGGATGTATGTGTGTATTGGATGTAGGGCATGTTTATTTAGCCTCCGAATGTTTTTTGTCGAGTGCCACTAAAATTAGCAGAAATGCAAAAAGAATCAAAAAGCTGTGCAAAAATGAATTTTTAATGTTCAACGTCATTGTTTTACCTGAAGAAAGGCCATATTGAAAACCGTCTAAGGAACTTATATTATTATTCACATCAGAGACGGGCCATGTTCAGCTTTTAAATATCTAAGGAACATTTCTTTCTTTTTTTATATCGATGCAACAGCAGTTATGCAGAAAGTGGAGTTTCATTTATGTAGCGCCATGTTGACTTGTTGCCGACATTCCCCAGGCAATGATAATTATATGGGATTTTAATTGCAGTTTAAAGAAACCCTAATGATGTGTGGCATGTTAATTTTGTAATGTTTGACTTAATGATGATGCATGCATGCCCCATATGTTAAAATTTGACAAAAAACATAAACATTTATTCAGATTAAGTGGATGTATTTCAGTGTTTGGTATATATTTGAAGAATTTTATTCTATATTGTTAGTTGCTTTAGTTGCTTGTGTTTGGAAAGAAGTATAAAGGTTGATACGCATTTTTTTTTTTATAAAAAATATATAAAGAAAGTTTAATGTATGAGAAGTGAAATAGTGAGTTTGTAAGAAGGCCCAGACAGGCCAAAGAAATTTCCTATGGGCAGCAGAATCCCATAAATGGGAGTTGGTAACTGAATACCATGATTTTGAGGTGAAATGAGGTCAAGAAATATGATAGTCATGGCCAGTGATCATTTTCATCTCCATAATTGTCACCATTCCCCATTCCAACCCCATATCATCAAAGCCGTTAAGGTTCATTTATTGTATGTTCAATTATTGTACCACAAATATAGAGAACCATGCTTGTTGAACCGCAGGATTGGCTTGCATACTGCCATACTGATCATTACGGTAAAAAGTAAGGATATTGATGCTCTTATTATAGACATATTCACCGGTACGAAATATACGCCAAAACTCCCCTCCGACAGTCTAGCTGGAAAAACCATCCGGGGGAGCATGCCCGGACCCCACTAGAACTCGGCCTGATTTTACCTTTTGACCTGTAAATTAAAGTATTAATTTATTTACTACTAATTATATATGGCTGTTGCCTGGTATTTTTAACTTATTTTTACCATCAATGTAAAATAGAGTTTATAATTGTGTTTTTCTTCTTGCAGACGACAGGATATGTAAGATGAGAGGATCAGCCTGACAGGATGGGGAGGAGGGGTTACATTCTCACTGTCCTCTGTTCTTGGATTATTATACTTCTCATCAACTTTACCAGCGGTAGGTCTTGTTGTTTCACTATCATCAAATATTGTTGAGTTGTCTCTGGGACCGCATCAAACAGTTTAGTTGAACAGTTTTGGACCACACCCCAATGTCCATCAACTTGTGTATTTAAATGTTCCATGACTTGTGTACAGTAAAGCAGCAGGATTTAGGAAATAAAACTTTAAAAACAGATGTTCATCCCCAGTTGAAAATCTAGTTGGGCAACCATTCGGTTGTATTGTGCTTTTCATCAACTGATGGAGCAGAAACAGACACACCTCCCCTGGTATTAAAACAACTCTAGAGAGTTTGTGGCCATACAAGGTTGATTTCATATTAACCAGGGCATTTAGCTGGATCACCAGAAGACCACCACTATCCTTTTCACTGCTGTATATAGTAGATGATGGTACATCTACTGTCGACAGTAGATGATGGTACAGCTGTCGACACTAAATGATGGTACAGCCATCGACAGTAGATGATGGTACAGCCTGGTGTCAATAGTGGAGAATGGCACAGCCTGCTGTCGACAGTAGATGATGGTACAGCCATCGACAGTAGATGATGGTACAGCCTGATGTCAATAGTGGAGAATGGCACAGCCTGCTGTCGACAGCAGATGATGGTACAGCCTGCTGTCGACAGTGGATGATGGTACATCCTGCTGTCGACAAAGATGATGGTACATCCTGCTGTTGACAGTAGATGATGTTGTCAGCAATGGAGGATATCCCAATTCAATCCTGTCCATGAGTTTGGTAGAGGTCGGTTGTTACTGGTGTATGTACAAGGCTAAAACAACATGTTTCCTATCTCTACCTAACACACTTAATTATTGGGTTTTCTCTGATTTTCTCAGATGCTACATTTTTATCATCTTTATTGTTTATTAACAAGAAGATTAATGCTGTTGCCATGGCAACCATTGCAGTTTAATAGAGTGGAGTGCAATTAGCATATAACCAGTAACTGATTATCAGGAATAAATAGCAAAAATTGATTTTGTTGAAGTTTTAATTTAGTGAAATACTGCATTGGCCTCGATAGTTCCATACTGTGGTTTTACTTGTTGATGTCAGTAGGTTTTATTCTCTGCAATTACTAGATGATAATTGGTTAGGGAACATACAGTAGCATGGTTCCAAGGTAACAGAGTGACAAAGAAATTTGTTTAGTGTTTAACGTCATTTTTCAGCACATTTTAGGCTATGTATGACGGTCCGATTTTTTTGTGGTGGAGGAAGTTTACCCATTTATTTCTGGGTTACTAAGAACCAGTACTGTATACCTCCTGCCGTCCGTAAGAATTGACACATTCTAACAAGAAAATGTATGCAAATTGTTCTGCTATATTTTAGATGCATTGTAAATTGCATTTTTTCCATTCATAATTTTGTTTGTCTGGATGCAATATTTGTGTTCATTGTTGCGCATGCTGAAATGGTTGTTAAGAAGGCATTAATTTGTCTCAGTATGTATACCATTGGCGGATCCAGTATTTCAGATGTGGGGTGGTGGGGATGGGGTTGTCGTGGGGGAGAGGGGGATTTGCTTGTCAAGTTTTAACATATCTTTTTCGAAAAAAAGGTTTTTACACATATACTTTTACATCTATTCATTGGTCATTACTCATAATCATCCAGCCACCACATCAGCAACTATGAATTGAATGTTATTTAATGGCTCATCAACACAAAATTTGGAGCCACCCCAGAGAGAGGGGAAGTATATGCAGGAATCTGCCCTACTCATACTATTGAACAGATTGCTATGGTTCTTTAGCCCTTAAAACCCGCTACATATATATAATGGACTTTTCTTTCTTTGAATTAAGACCATTCCATTTATGTGATAAAGGGGTGTTTTTGGGGAAAAGACTGATCAGCAGTCAGACATTATAAACCCTGATCAGCCTGCGAGTTGTAAATATCTACTTACGTCCTCCGCACCACCTCCCCCTGAATCCGCCCTATATACGTCTGTGCGAAATAGATGAATAACGTTGTGCGAAATAGCTGAATAACGTTGGCCTGTATATTAAAGTGCTGGCTGTGTGCATGATTATGGCAGACATGTGAATATGACATGATGGCACATTTTAGAACATCGAAGCAGCTGAGTCTATTAGCGGCATATTAACCTGATTCCACAGACTTGTTACTTGGCAAGGTTTACTGCTTTTCTGTCGGGCTACGCGACTTTTGCCAAGTTTGGAATGGGTTTGTGACAAGAAATCCAGATGGCAGGAAGTAGTTTACGCCACAGGCATTATCATACAGGCCACTTGGCGGTGGAATTATGCTCGCTTCATATGTTGACTGGGGTGGGTGGCTCAGGGTGGAATTATGCTTGCTTTATATGTTGACTGAGGTGGGTGGCTCAGGGTAGAATTATGCTTGCTTCATATGTTGATTATGGTCGCTTCATATGTTGTCTGTGGTGGGTGGCTCGCGGTGGGATTATGGTCGCTTCATATGTTGACTGGGGTGGGTGGCTCAGGGTGGGATTTTACACATTTCCCAAACTTGTTTGGCATTAAGGTGGCTTCCCCTATTAATTGATTCGGTAAATGTCCGACCGAGCGATGTAGCTTCACCACACATCATATTTGGAACTGTCTAAAATGGTGTTGGCATCTTGTAACCTCCAGCATGCACAACAATGGGATAAAGCTGGCACATGCAACATCTACAGTTACAAGTAAATATCTAGATGGGGAATTTTAGATGTCTTTGGTATTTATGATTGAAATGAGGTTTTATGTCCAGTTTACACATCATACAAGGTTATATTGTGACAGCAACCTCTAAAATGCCAATTAATATAATGCAGTGTCTATTTTGTGTCATGCCAAATAGGCCAACCCTTTAAATGCCTTTTTGCAAAGTGGTGTTGCATAGTAACTGGTGTTGCATAGTAACATGTCCAACATTTCTCAGTAAAGGCAATTTGTAAGCATTCAAAATGTTCAGAAAAACAAACACCGTTTAGGTTTTGTCTAGAAATACTGCCATAATGATAACATATTTTTCTCATCAAAATTGATTTCTTATCAACTGTCGATGCAGTGTACATGAAAATGATGATGATGACATGGATGATAATTATACCATTCCATTATGGATTTGCTGTTTTAGGTGGGGCATTAAGTTTGGCAGTTATTGTCGTCATGTAGACAGTAGATAATGGTTTGTGCGTTTATGTGACAGCATCAGCACAAACATGCAAAATTCCTATTATCCTTCCTTGTTATACTGCCGTTTTATAGATGAGAAGCGACGATCTTGTGTTAAATATACCAACCTGTGGCTGGTCCTCTATTGATTCGTTGGCGCTGCATGCAAGCCTGTTTGGAAAACTGAAAATGTTAATTTCCTTCGATGCCATCATTGAAGATAAATTGCCAGTTTAACTACGATATTCCCACTTCGCTGTATGTAAATTACACGTAAATTGATTGTTTTAAGCCTCTTTAGGATATCAAAATTTCAAGTGGAAGAGGAAAACCCATTTTCTTAGTTTCTTTAGTAACGAAACATGGTAATGATATTTTTTTAGCTCTGATAAATTGAAATAGGAGATACCATTATTTTGATAAATTGTTAAAGGAGATATAGTTATTTTGGTATAACTATGGAAGATATCATTATTTTTATATATTTTTGGGAAATATCATTATTTTGTTTTGACTAATAGAAGATATGGTTATTTTGATATGTCTTGAGGAGATAGCATTGTTTTAATATATTTTTAGGAGATATCACTGTTTTGATATTACTATAGGTAGACATAGAGTTCAGTTAACATTGTTGAAGTGATACGGGAAATAATTCCTGAGTGAGAAAGATTCTTGCGATATAGAAACGAGTGCGTTTTCGCACGAGTTTCTATATCTATAGGTAGACATAGAGTTGAATTAACACTGAGGAAGTGATACGGGAAATAATTCCCGAGTGAGAACGATTCTTGCGATATAGAAACGAGTGCGTTTTCGCACGAGTTTCTATATCGCAAGAATCTTTGCGATATAGAAACGAGTGCGTTTTCGCACGAGTTTCTATATCGCAAGAATCTTTCTCACGAGTGAATTATTTTCCGTATCACGATAAAAACGTTAATTAAACTATATAATATATATTCTGTGGTGAATTTATTTCCAATCGTCTTTTGACACACGTATTCCTTCTTCTGTCACTCCTTTGGCGACAGCGCGGAGTAATATCATCACGTCAATTCGTGACGTAATATCTTGACGTCTATCGTTTAGTTCATAACATTTGTCTACTGTGCTATCTTGCACACTAGGCGAGATGGCACAGTAAAGGAAGGGATATGTTATAGATTTTCTCAAACTGGGAAATTTCTATAATTCATCACAGAATATATAATATATATTCTTATTTTAAAATAAAAAGGACATATCATTTTAATATTTTAATATTATTATAGGAAATATCATTATTTTGATATGACTGAAAGGAGATATTGTTATTTTGGTATATGTTTTGGTGTAATTGAGCATGGATAACGTTGTTTTTGTTTTTTTGATTGTCAAACATTTTGTGAAAAAGTTTGGTCCCGCACACACAAAATAATTGAAGACGTTTCTACGCTCATGGCCTATATAATTCTAATTCACTTGGTGAAATATTGTAATACATGTTCATTATGAGTAAACTAGTCATCTCCGTATGTTATCCTATATCAGACATTATTTAAATTTTATCTGTTGAGTTTTTAAGATATTACATCAATCATATATGAATCTACATGAAGAAAGCATAAGTATTACATATTGTCGCCAAGCGGGCTTAGTCTCAAGTGGATTTGCATGAAAGTGATAATAACTGCATGATGATAATGCTCGTGATAATGCATGATGCATCGTCACACAACATTGTATATCTTTGTTATCTGATAGCGTTTTGTTAACATCCCAATGATATCTTGATATTATGATACTGGAATGTGTTTTATGTCTCGTTCATATATATTTGGGAGAATCATGGGAAGTCATGTATACGATGTGATAATGTTACTTTAGATATGCTATCAGTGGGTTTTGTACTTTATATGTCTGGTTAGGTGATCTGGGAGGGAATCGTGTATATAATGTGATAATGTCACTTTAGATATGCTATCAGTGTATTTTATACTTTATATATCTGGTTAGGTGACCTGGGAGGGAATTGTGTATATGATGTGATAATGTCACTTCAGCTATGCCCTGAGTGGGTTTTGTACTTTAATTAGACAATCTGCCTCCTCACAGGCCACTGGGTTGGTTTGTTATTGTGTATTGTGTACATGTTTAATTGATGACAATATGGTCAGAGTGAGATCTGGTTAACCCTGGAATCTGGTATAAACTGTCAGCTGCCACTGACTGTTCCAAGGTGATGCTCCTATTGTCAACTCCTTTATATTTGTGGACACGCATACTTTCTTTCTATTAACCCCTACATATATATAATGGACTGTTTTTTCTTGGAATTAAGACCATTCCATTTATGTGAAAAATGGGTGTTTTGGGGGAAATTACTGATCAGCAGTTGCTCGCAGGCTGATCTGGGTTTACAATGGATGCAAAGGCTATTATAGTCGTGCTTAGCGAGTTAAGGGGTAAAAATGTTATCCCTGTAATTGTTGTTTGTTTTGAGCGTGTGTGTTTGGTTGGCTGTGTCCTGTGATGTGTGTGTTTGGTTGGCTGTGTCCTGTGATGTGTGTGTTTGGTTGGCTGTGTCCTGTGATGTGTGTGTTTGGTTGGCTGTGTCCTGTGATGTGTGTGTTTGGTCGGCTGTGTCATGTGATGTGTGTGTTTGGTTGGCTGTGTCCTGTGATGTGTGTGTTTGGTTGGCTGTGTCCTGTGATGTGTGTGTTTGGTTGGCTGTGTTCTGTGATGTGTGTGTTTGGTTGGCTGTGTTCTGTGATGTGTGTTTTTGGTTGGCTGTGTTCTGTGATGTGTGTGTTTGGTTGGCTGTGTTCTGTGATGTGTGTTTTTGGTTGGCTGTGTTCTGTGATGTGTGTGTTTGGTTGGCTGTGTTCTGTGAATGCTACATTTCTCTTTGACATTTTTACCTTCTTTGTGTGTGATATTCCATCATGGTCATATCTAAACAGTGTTTTTAACATGGGACTACTGTATGCGCCTCCGTGGCCGAGGGGTTAACGACGTTGCGGTGTAAACCTTCTCTCATCCCATCGTTGCGGGTTTGAATCCCACTGGGAGCTCAACTTGTAAGAAAGATGGTGGAAGGTATACAGTACTGGTTCTACCCAGGAATAAGTGGGTGGTATGCCTCAACCACAAACAATCAACTATCATACATAGCCTAAAATGTGCTGGAAAATGAAGTTAAACATCAAACAAACAATTGACTACTGAGAACGTTTATCACAAACAGTAAATCTCAGCAGGTCTCCTAGTCACAGTCACATTTCTCAAGTAATGGCCAAAGAAAGCACCATTTTAGTTAATTATGCGCAATACAGTACTTGAGATTGTTTTTATTACATGACAAGTACAGGCCCAGTGAAATAGGATCATGTTAGTGGCAGTTGGCTTCATTTTATATGAATTTTCTGTATGCAAAACAGCTACTGGAATGCAAAGTAGGGGTTTGAATTGCAATTGGGAGTGAAAACGGAGATTTATATCCATTCCCCATGAACTCTGGCGATAAGGTCATCGCAAAATAGTTGTAGCTGTTGTCGGTTGTTGTTCAGTAATTTCGAAACTCTGAAAAACCTTGAGATTTTTTAGCTTTTGGTTAATGGTTAGTCGAGTCAACAGACATAAATTGTTTTAGAATTCTTTGACTGTAGTGACTGTAGTGACTGTACTGCTGGTTATGTCCCCTCAAGGTTGGAGATGTAATTTTAGCTTATAAGAATGCGAATGCCAAAATTATTCAACCCGTTTTTTTCACATGCCTGTTAAGGGCAATATGCATGCCTTTAGGAGATTATTTACAAAACTGTGTGTATTACAAAAAATGTAACTTTGAACATAAAAATTCAAATTATGCAAATTTCCAACATGACATGACAATGTCTGCAAATTGTAACTTCGATACTCTCAAATATTCATTGTTTTATAAGAAATGGAACTTTGAATACTAAAATTAAATAGATGCAATTTTTCGGATTTTTTTAATGTCTATTATATTATTGTAACTTTCGTGTTCTCAAATACTCATTGTCTTGTAAGAAATGGAACCTTGAACACCATAACGAAAATGATGCAAATTCCCAACAAGATAAACGGCTGCATTTTATACCTTCAATATTCTCAAATACTCATTCCAGTTAGAGTGTGTAAATGCCTGCAAGCCATGGTGGTATGATTAAATGTTAATAACAAAGCTCAGCATGTTCACAGTGAGCATGCAGCGTACCCAAGTCCTGATGGAGGGCTTCTGCTGTGCTTACTGGCATATTGTGTTTAAAAACGGATTCTCCAGAAATCTCACAGAAATCTCAGCAATTTCCTCCGATATTGGTATAGGAACGGAGTATATGGATCCAGATTACTGAGCTTTCCTGGGATTACCTTTTCATGGGGAGAAGGCTTTGATTGTTGATGGTTCATGCGGACGACCGGGTTTTTATTGAAATATAATCCACTTGTAATAATTACTGCCCTTGGACGATAAATATTATAGTTAATTATGTTGAGAGTAATAAGTAATTGGAATTTGTGAACACTTTCCTGTTGAAAGGAAATTCTATATTTGAACTATTGTAAATTCTTTCTCAGAATGAAGAGACCCAACTGAATCTGTAGGTAATCCTTAAAGGATTGTGGAGAATTTGGAGTAATGGAAGGTAGCAGCAACCTGTTAATTCATTACGTGGTCCCGACTTAATACCATTAAGCTAATATTAGCAGGATTTTATGACGGATATTTCGACAATAAAACAAGTTTTAAAAACATTTTACTGAAAAAAACTGTTCTTTCTTTGAATTAAGACCATTCCATTAATGTCACAAAGGGGTGTTTTGGGGAAAAAGACTGATCACCAGATGGACATTGTAAACCCTGATCAGCCTGCCATGCAGTTACTCGGGTTAAACAAATTGTAAAAAAAAATAAGTTTAAAATGGTTCATAACTGGAAATTGAAATGCATACTGATATAGCAAAATAGCAATAAAAGTAAAGGTGAACCAAATGGTTGTTTGTAGAGAGTTTTCAGGGGAGACAACTCCCTGCTCTCTTTCTCAACTATAAAGAGTATTTGAGCAAGTCACTAAACTCCCACTGTTTCCCCTTAACATAGGGGCTGGTGCGCCTGTTCTGTTGAGGAGGGCCTTTTTCCTCTTTTAAATAGGGGCTGGGTCCGAGGCCGTTTCCGCTGTTGGATTTTTAGAGGGGCATTAAAAAGGCAGTCTGATCAACTGAAGTCTAGACTCGGACATGTATATGACCCAGATGGTTCAAGAATCCTTATAGGTTGTCCAAATTTCTTGGTATTTTTTCCCTCTCTAAATGACATAAATACGGTGTTTAAAAAAGTTAATCTACAGATTAATGCAACACAATTTTAGACAGGTCATCACTCTGGTCACTATAGCCTTATTATATAAACGAACTTCCACCTATTTGTGTTTTAGGACACCTATCATGAAATGGTAAATCATTATTTATTTGTAAAGCACATGTGATTCTGTAGACTGTAAATTCATCTGGGAGTCAATTGAGCCATGTTTCACAATTGTTGAGAAACCTACCAGACCCCACTGTTGATTCTGGATCCATATTCCCACAAGTTTTGGAACTCAGTTGCACACTAGAAACTGTGCTTGTGTTTACGCATGTAATAACTTGGAACGTATGGTGCTCATACCTTCCTGTCTGATATATAAACACTTTCACCTCAACTGTTATGTATTACAACGTGTCTGGCTACCAACCTCAGTAAGTTTAGTAAATTTGGGTAGATTCAGTGGTTCTTGATTAGGTAATTGGATTATTGTGGATTAGGTTAGAATCTTGAGGAATTTTTGTAGATCCTAGTGGATTTGGATAGATTATTGAAGATTTTGGTAGTCTTGTTATTTGCAGGAAGAAATTTGCAACTAGTTTGATATATAACACTAATTGTATAATATTTTCTGTATTATCTGGTACAACAATGACCCCACCCATCAAATCAGCGACAGTGCAAGCAATCAAGAGAATAATTAATACTTGCAGAGAAGGATTGCAAAACCTCCATGATCTGCCCATGACAATGTCTCCATGTTGTGGTTATGTTACAACATGGAATGTCATGCCATTAAGATGGGCATTAGCAGTTATTATATTGGAATTATTTGATCAGACGCAGGCCTCCATTGGCCTTCATGAAGCTAACAACATAACACATTTATAATTGTTTATGTGTGCCCACTCACACCAAACCTATAAAACATGCTTATAATCATTACTACAGCCACTGGCGGTAATAAGCAGGAGTTGTGCTGTATTACAATAACACGCCATCTTGTATTAATTGAAGGCCTTTCAAAAATCATTGAAAGACTTCATGATATTCTTGTACAGTAGACTTGGTTATTTCCAGCATGGCTCTACACTTAGATTTCCGGCTGAAGCCATAATAATATGTTATTCTTTGTAATTGCTATGCTGATTCTAAAATGAAAATGTGCCTTAAACTTTGCAATGTTGTCAGAAAAAAATTTTTTTTTTTTTTTTTTACGAGTATGACTATCTTACTATACTTTGACATAGATGTATCAACATGAAAAACTCTTATACATTAGTAATTATAAAAAAAGGTTTTAGATCACTTTCTCCTGCATACATTGAAACAATCTTGAACCATCTAAATTATTTACCATATCAAATGTGCGCATTTTCTTTTTAGCTTCAGTATTTGTATATGATGTATAGGATGCATGTCTGTTTCAAATTTAATTGTCAACTTTATTTTCTTTTTCTTCCCTTGTTTATATTGTAAACCTGTGTAAATATGTAAATTAGAGGGCCACATTAGATTAGTTCACAAACTAAATGTGTTACCCTCAATAAATAAAGTCTATTATTAGTATTATTATTATTATTAATTATATTGTGTGAGCTAGTGCATTAATTGGTGTATATAATAAGGGATTCTGCTAAAACCAATTTTTTAGCTCTACTGGCCAAGGGCCAGCAGAGCTTATGGGATGGTGTGTTGTCCGTCTTCCGTCGTCCGTCGTCCGTTAACTTTTGCTTGTGTACACTCTAGAGGCACATTTCTGATGCAATCATCATGAATGTTTGTCTCAATGAAATCTCGGTCAAGTTCGAAAATGGGTCATGTGGGGTCAAAAACTAGGTCACTAGGTCAAATATTGGAAAAACCTTGTGTACACTCTAAAGGCCATATTTTTGACCCGAGCTTGATGCAACTTTGTCAGAATGTTTGTCTTAATTATATCTTGGTCAAGTTTGAAAATGGGTCACATGGGGTTAAAAACTAGGTCACTAGGTCAAATACTTGAAAAACCTTGTGTACACTCTAGAAGCCGTATTTCTGACCCAATCTTGATGAAACTGTCAAAATGTTTGTCTTAATTATATCTTGGTCAAGTTCAAAAATGGGTCACATGGTGTTAAAAACTAGGTCACTAGGTCAAACTTTGGAAAAACCGTGTGTACACTCTAGAGGCCATATTTTTGACCTGATCTTGATGAAACTTTGTCAGAATGTTTGTCTTAATGAAATCTCGGTCAATTTTAAAAATGGGTCATGTGGGGTCAAAAACTAGGTCACTAGGTCAAATACTTGAAAAAACTTGTGTACACTCTAGAGGTCATATTTGTAACCCAATCTTGATGAAACTTTGTCAAATTGTTTATCTTAATTATATCTTGATCAAGTTCGAAAATGGGTCACATGAAGTTAAAAACTAGGTCACTAGGTCAAATATTGGAAAAACCTTGTGTACACTCTAGAGGCCATATTTTTGACCCGAGCTTGATGCAACTTTGTCAGAATGTTTATCTTAATTGTTTGTCTCAATGAAATCTTGGTCAAGTTCGAAAATGGGTCATGTGGGGTCAAAAACTAGGTCACTAGGTCAAATATTGGAAAAACCTTGTGTACACTCTAGAGGCCATATTTTTGACCCGAGCTTGATGCAACTTTGTCAGAATGTTTGTCTTAATTATATCTTGGTCAAGTTTGAAAATGGGTCACATGGGGTTAAAAACTAGGTCACTAGGTCAAATACTTGAAAAACCTTGTGTACACTCTAGAAGCCGTATTTCTGACCCAATCTTGATGAAACTTTGTCAAAATGTTTGTCTTAATTATATCTTGGTCAAGTTCAAAATGGGTCACATGGTTTTAAAAACTAGGTCACTAGGTCAAACTTTGGAAAAACCGTGTGTACACTCTAGAGGCCATATTTTTGACCCGATCTTGATGAAACTTTGTCAGAATGTTTGTCTTAATTATATCTTGGTCAAGTTTGAAAATGGGTCACATGGGGTTAAAAACTAGGTCACTAGGTCAAATATTGGAAAAACCTTGTGTACACTTTGTCAAAATGTTTGTCTTAATTATATCTTGGTCAAGTTCAAAAATGGGTCACATGGTGTTAAAAACTAGGTCACTAGGTCAAACTTTGGAAAAACCGTGTGTACACTCTAGAGGCCATAATTTTGACCCGATCTTGATGCAATTTTGTCAGAATATTTGTCTCAATTATAGCTTGCTAAAGTTCGAAAATGGGTCACACAGGGTCACACAGGGTCAGAACTAGGTCACTAGTACACTCTAGAGGCCATATTTCTGACCCGTTCTTGATGAAACTTTGTCGAAATGTTGTCTTAATTATATTTTGGTCAAGTTCGAAAATGGGTCCCATGGGGTCAAAAACTAGGTCACTAGGTCAAATACTTGAAAAACCTTGTGTACACTCTAGACACCATGTAGTACGACTCGATTCATCAATGGTATAACAGCCAGTAGAGCGTTCACAGGCCCTCTTGGGCCTCTTGTTCCTTATTGCTTTGGATGTTGGACATTTCTTAGGTTAAAAATATGATGTGCATAGTTTCTTTCTTTTATTGACATAATGTTCGTAAACATATTACACAAAGATAAAGGCATTTCAGATTTAAATTTGGATTTGCATCTCATCTCTCTAGGCAGTCTGTAGACTGGCTCTCATCTCAGTGGTAATAGACTGGCTCTCATCTCAGTGGTAATAGACTGGCTCTCATCTCAGTGGTAATAGACTGGCTCTCATATCAGTGGTAATAGACTGGCTCTCATCTCAGTGGTAATAGACTGGCTCTCATATCAGTGGTAATAGACTGGCTCTCATATCAGTGGTAATAGAGTGGCTCTCATCTCAGTGGTAATAGACTGGCTCTCATATCAGTGGTAATAGACTGGCTCTCATCTCAGTGGTAATAGACTGGCTCTCATCTCAGTGGTAATAGACTGGCTCTCATCTCAGTGGTAATAGACTGGCTCTCATATCAGTGGTAATAGACTGGCTCTCATCTCAGTGGTAATAGACTGGCTCTCATCTCAGTGGTAATAGACTGGCTCTCATATCAGTGGTAATAGACTGGCTCTCATCTCAGTGGTAATAGACTGGCTCTCATCTCAGTGGTAATAGACTGGCTCTCATCTCAGTGGTAATAGACTGGCTCTCATATCAGTGGTAATAGACTGGCTCTCATATCAGTGGTAATAGACTGGCTCTCATCTCAGTGGTAATAGACTGGCTCTCATATCAGTGGTAATAGACTGGCTCTCATCTCAGTGGTAATAGACTGGCTCTCATATCAGTGGTAATAGACTGGCTCTCATATCAGTGGTAATAGACTGGCTCTCATATCAGTGGTAATAGACTGGCTCTCATCTCAGTGGTAATAGACTGGCTCTCATATCAGTGGTAATAGACTGGCTCTCATCTCAGTGGTAATATAATTTACCTTTTTGAAATCAGAATCAAAATAAAATTATAAATCCTAAAAATGTTCTATAAATAGTCTTTTTTCTGAATAGCTCTGAACCACTGATGTTTGAGGTGTAACGCACCCATTGATTGTTGCATTGAGTTGTGTGTGAATTAAAATTTAAATGCCATGTTGTCATTCATATCTGGGCCCAAATTAAAAATGAATAACTTACATTCTCATCACAAATGACACATATGCTGCCAGAAAAATGGGGGCCATGTATCTTCTAAGAAAGAACTTGTCTCATGAATGAATGGTCCCTTTAAAAACATAAACACTGAGATGCCATAATATTGTATTCATACACTCATTTCCATATAAGCAAAATAAATTAAAAACTCACAATTTTAACATGGCAATGCTTGAAAAATGTAACAAATAGATCAACAATGTGATATAAACCAAAAATAGAACTTTAAATTAGTGAAAATGCTTTTTTTTACAAAAAGAAATCAGAATTATTTATTGACGCCATTTTGCGACTACCCCAGGCCGACACTTCCTGTGTTGCAATGGGTGTGCTACACCTTGATGTTTGAAGACAATAATTCAAAGGGGACATAATGCAGACTGTTTGATGAGAGCTTGAGTTGTCTCAGGTATTATAAACAGAACAAACATAAGGACATAGCCAGTCTAAAGTAATTTGCTGCATGCGATAAATGCATCTGCGCAATCTGCTGTATTCGCTCAATGCAAGTAAAGACTGCATTTAAAACCTCACCTCTCACCGCTGCTGGTTCGAATCCCACTGGGAGCTCGACTTGTTAGTCAGAAAGTGCCAATTCCTATGGATGGAAGGCAGTATGCAGTGTATCTGCCTCTACCACTAAAAAAACAACCGTCATATATAGCTTAAAATCTGCCGAAAATGACGTATAACAACATTTACCATCCACCTAAGCAAGTTGCTGTATGTGATATGGTTTGAAACTCTCCTGGGAATTATTGAAGGTATTTATCAGGGTATCTACTGAATGGATACCGTTGTCACTCTAAGCAATCTGTTGTCTCTCTAAGCAATCTTCTATATGCGGTGTCATGCTCTTGCTGGTCTCCTGCACTGTTATCATCTAAATAAAATTACTTTTGTTTTAAAGTAGATTAAAATGTCGATCTAGAGAAACTACAGCAATTTGAGACGATTATACCACTGGAATCAAGAAAAAATAGAGAAATTTGTGACAATTTTACTGATTCTGTCATTAGGGGTGAGCTCATTATAGATGAGAAGCACTTTACTGGCTATACTTCCTTGATTAATACATCACACCATTATCGTGGTAACACTGGTGCCAGAGGAATGACAGGTCTGGGGAATGTATGCACAATATTGCCGGGAATGTTGTTTCCACCATTCCTGTCATGTCCGGGCTGTTCCAGTTGCAGGTTTATGGCGACCATGACACCTAACAATGTGAGTTCCAAGTCATGGTTGCAATTAGCATTCGTCAGGTATTATGTCTGTCTACCTGTTAGCATACCTTTGTTTCAGAGAGTTTATCAACGGTACAGCTAATATTAGATTTTAAAAACTTGCCCTCGGCTGCTTCTTCCGTTGGATGGCGGCATAGACAGGACAGACCTGCATTCTGCAGTTTTTTGCAGACTAAACATGACAGTTTCACAGAGTGAAATAATGTTGGGTTGGTTGCTTGAATGGAGTTTTTACATTTTCTGCACATTTTAGGCTATATATAACGGTTGATTTGTTCATAGTGTAGGCAGGCCACCCACTGTTTCCTGGGTAGAACCAGTACTGTATATGGTGTAGGCAGGCCACCCACTGTTTCCTGGGTTGAATCAGTACTGTATACCTTTCGCCATCCGTAAAATCAAAACTTGCTTGCTTACAAGTCGAGCTCCTAGTGGGATTTGAACCCGCAGCCTGTCGATGCTTCACAGAGTGTATTAATCTTGGGTAAAGCCTGATTTTAGATTGATCAAAATTTATCTTTGCTGCTTCATCTGTTAGATGGTGGCATAAACAGGACTGTCCTGCCTTCTGAAGCCTATCCTCGATGCTTGTAAAAAATTAGTCTGAGGAATCTATTTATATTTGATAGTAAAAGTTGTGTGATCCCTCTGTATCCTCGCCCTCTTTCGCTACGCTCGATAAAACCTATATATGTGCCGTTAAAACAACAAGTCAGTTAAAATTAATTCCATCTCAATTGCTGCAAACTTTATCACCAGAATTTCTAGAATTTCTGAAGTTCCATCAAATTACTGCCTTAATCTGCAGATTTATCAACAAACATCGGATACCTGAGATAAAGGGTATGTTTACTATCGTTATAATATCTAATAAATATCTCAAGTAAAAAGAAGCTTGCTTACAATGTGTTTATCAAAAGCTGAACATTTTTAAAATCAAATTGAAGATTGTGTTGTTTTTATTCAACTAAAAATGGAAACCATAACATTTAATTGTATTTATTGATTTCAATGAACAAAATTTGTATAATTGCATACTAGTAGTATGTCTGCCTTCTTGCAAATGTTGCATTTTTGCTTGTAATATCTGGGACTGCAAACATTCGTAATAGATCTCCCTCACCCCTCCCACGTCATTTAATATTGCCAGGAATCGTGGTTGGTGCCAAAATGTCAATAGCATTTAACGTGTGATGTTTTTTTATTGTGGATAAAGAAGAAAATCAAGATTTATTTAGTGGGTGAGAACTCGTTATCACGAGTGCAATGTTTGAAGTTGGAAATATTTTTGCAGGATCAGAAGAGTGAAAATATGAAATGGGAGAGGTATAATTGACTGACACCTTGAGTGCAGCTGCAGAATCTTGTTTCGATATGAGATGAATGTATGTTTCTTCTTTTCCGAAGACCACCCAAACATGGGAGTGGTATGACTTTCATCTTCACCATTGTAGAAAACAAGTTGATTTTATTTGTGAATTTTTTAAAAGATTTCCTTTTTGGGTTCTCCCCACTCCCCCTTCCCCAAGAATAGTTGATATTGAAAGTCCTTTTTTAGTATGACAGTTTGTATAGAAATTACACAAGGACTGATACACTGCAGAAAAAAATCTCCATGAAAGTTAAAACATATTTTGACCTCCATCAGGGGCTACATGTTTCTTCCTTTAAATAGCTATATCTGATAGAATTTTAATATTGCAAACATTCACAGAGCAGTAAATAATCAAATGTTGGGTCATCTAAATTGACCTTTCATTGAACCTTAGCATAACCCATAAACTGCACAGCATAATCCCAAGGGTCCCTAACCAGCCCCAATATAAACTCATGGGGAGACTGAAGTCTGGGCCCACAGAGGTCATGAGAGGTTAAGTTGAAATGTATGCTTGGCAAGTGGTGTGTTAATGACTTGATGAAATCTTTATTATACCCCAGGGTGAAATATTTCTTGATACTGTAAATGTTGGCAGTCCCCTGGGTGGGGGTAGTCACTTTGTGTAATTCTCTCCAGTGTGGAAACATTGGAAATGCAGTGTTGCAGCACATGGCCAATAGTCTATTAATTGGCAATTAAGATGTGTTTGGTTTTTCTGTGAACATGATCTGAATAAATAAGCTAATCAACAGAATCTACAAACTGCAGATGTTATGGATGCCTGTGCAGTTTTGTTTATGGAAACGTGATTGGTCACAATCACTGACCCAATCACTGACCAATCACATAGGGGAGATCATTCTGCTTGTCGGAGATAATTTTGTTTATCAACATGGGAGATCATTTTGCTTACCAATATGGGAGATCATTCTGCTTACCAATATGGGAGATCATTTTGCTTACCAATATGGGAGATCATTCTGCTTACCAATATGGGAGATCATTCTGCTTATCAATATGGGAGATCATTCTGCTTATCAATATGGGAGATCATTATGCTTACTAATATGGGAGATCATTCTGCTTAACAATATGGGAGATCATTTTGCTTACCAATATGGGAGATCATTCTGCTTACCAATATGGGAGATCATTCTGCTTACCAATATGGGAGATCATTCTGCTTACCAATATGGGAGATCATTCTGCTTACCAATATGGGAGATCATTCTGCTTATCAATATGGGAGATCATTTTTGCTTATCAGTCATTTTGCTTACCAACTGGGGAGATAATTTTGCTTACCAATAGGGGAGATCATTCTGCTTGTCATCAAGGGAGATCATTCTGTTTGTTAACAGTGGAGATAATTATGTTTGCCAGCAGGGGAGATCATTCTGCTCATCAACAGGGGAGATCATTCTGCTTATCAACATGGGGAGATCATTCTGTTTGTCAACAGGAGAGATCATTCTGTTTGTCAACAGGAGAGATCATGCTGTTTCTCAGCAGGTGAGATCATTCTGTTTGTCAACAGGAGAGGTCATGGTGTTTTCAACAGGGGAGATCATTCTGTTTGTCAGCAGGAGAGATCATTCTGTTTGTCAACAGGAGAGGTCATGCTGTTTTCAGCAGGGAAGATCATTCTGTTTGTCAACAGGAGAGATCATTCTGTTTGTCAACAGGGGAGATCATGCCGTTTGTCAGCAGTTGAGATCATTCTTTTTGTGAGCAGGGGAGATCTTTCTGTTTTTCAGCAGGGGAGATCATTCTGTTTTCAACAGGGGAGATTATTCTGTTTGCCAGCAAGGGAGATCATTCTGTTTGCCAGAAGGGGAGATCATTCTGTTTTCAACAGGGGAGATCATTCTGTTTGCCAGCAGGGGAGATCATTGTCAACAAGGTAAATAATTCTGTTAGCCAACACAGGAGAGTATTCTGTTTGTTAGCAGGGGAGATTATTTTGCTTATCAATAAGGGTAGAAGGGGAGATCATTCTGGTTATTGCAAGGGGAGATTATTGAGGTCACAATGCTTAACCAACACGGGAGAATAACAAACTTTAAAGATTGACCCAGAGAGCTATCTCTTGCAGGCATTTTCCCCCACATTTTCATTTATCTTCAGTCAGACCTGTTCATAAATGTTAACGTTTATCCTTTAAAATCATTTCATAAACAAGCAAAAATATGTTGTAGTAAACGTTTGCAAGATCTGAAATGGAGTGTTGTAGGATATTTGTTTTTCCAGAGAGGATCCACATTTAGATTCAGCAGGTTGTGCGAGAGTGATAAAAGACATACCTAATTATTTTTGTAAGTTTATTAGAATCAAACAGAACCATCGGAGAAGGCTGGGAAAAAGCCAAATTCCTAGAATTTGGATGTTTGACTTACATCAGATAGCAGGATGGGGATGTTATTCTTCTGCTGAACAGTAGGAGTTTGGGTTTCAGTTCAAGATAACTTCATCAAAACGTGATTAAGAAAATGTATGTTGATTTAATGGGGGTTGAACAGGTATGGTAGTCTTGGTGACGCTATATACTGGCTTCTCTGCACAATTTGAAAGGACATACATTCTCCAATAATTTGTTCTGGATTATTTGTGGCATATGGTGTCAGGCATATATGAGACATGTTTTAACCAGCACTAGTAGTGTAGTAGTGAAAGTTGGACGTTGGTATTTACCCGAATTGCCGTCCCCATGCACCCCTCCACACACACACACAGAAACACATACTATTAACAGGTACCTTGGTACCTTTCTTCACTAAAGGACGAAACTATTATGTTTTTCTTCTATACAATGTAGCTGGATAAACTCGACAATAAATGGGGGGTTATTAATTGCATAATGGAGCCTAACCAAAGAGTTATAAAAGCGTTTTGTGGTATTGCTGGTGTCCTATTGCTGTATATAACATGTCAATTATAAATAATTGCTCCAATCAGAGTCCAATTAATCACATTTATCAATGCCACAATTTCTCTTTGCACTTTCTATAGTAGAGGTTGTTCTAAAGACTGCTTCATGCTATATTTAAAGTTGTATAGTTTGTTGAGCAGTGAACTCATTCTGATGAATGGGAGGAAATGGGCATATTGAAAGCATCAATTATTAAAAATGATATATGAAGTGAGAAAAAATATTGATGAAAGCACTGACATATATAGGGTACATACAGTACATACATGGTTATGGGTGAATTTTCAATGGCATATATTTATGTAATTATAACTGGACAAGTTTGGTGTGATTTTTTTGTCAATTAGAGAGGCTCTGAAGGGTAGTATTGAAGTAGCCTTAGAATTTTAGTGGATAAAAAGACATACACCTTTATTAAAGAGACCACCTGTGTACTGGGGTTCTCTTCTTTCAGTAGTCTTTTATTTTATTTATCAGGGCATAGCTGACCTGAATGCATGTGTAGGCCCAACAAACTATGGGGGTCAGATGTTTTTTTGACTTAAGCTATATTCAATGGTGCATTTTGGTGTATATTTGACAGAAAACTTTATGGTATTTTAAGAAATGTTTTTTGACAAAATCTGAGAATCAACCTTTGAAAGTGTGACAGACTTGAATGACCGACACTGTAAAATAAAATAAGAAACATGTATTGAACATCGGTGTTATTGTAAATTTACTACGCGATTAAATGACGGCATCGTCATCATCTTCATTATCATGTATTGATTGATCTAAATCATAATAAAACACTATAATTTGAGGCGTTCGTTTTCAAAACCCGTTTCTGAGCCTTTGACCACCTCACCCCACTACGGTTTCAGTTTTTATTGCATTTTTGGACTTTCCATATTTTTTTCATTTTTCAAATTGATCTGCAGGCCCGGGCCTATGTGGCCTAATAGTAGCTACGCTGATGTTTATGGAATGTTTTCTGTTGATATAAGTTATTATACTGCAAAATGAATGAGGCAAACATATGTACACTTCTCAAAACTGCTAACTACACCGCTCACGTTTTGGGTTAAATATATCGATGGGTTGAATGTTTTTCAATAAAATAAAAAGGAAATACCAATTCAATCATTTTTACATCATTTCATTTTATTTTTTTCATGGGCAATGCTAGAACTAAACCACAATAAGCAATTACAAACGACCCATGTAAACACTAAAGTCACACTTTTCCCATATCTACATGTAGATATGCAATTACATGTAGATATGGGAAAAGTGTGACTTTAGTGTTTACATGGGTCGTTTGTAATTGCTTATTGTGGTTTAGTTCTAGCATTGCCCATGAAAAAAATAAAATGAAATGATGTAAAAATGATTGAATTGGTATTTCCTTTTTATTTTATTGAAAAACATTCAACCCATCGATATATATAACCCAAAACGTGAGCGGTGTAGTTAGCAGTTTTGAGAAGTGTATACCTTGACCAAAATAGATTGTACTAATATACAAAATGTTAGAGCTTTAAAAATGAAGTGTGAACTCTTGTTACAAACCCAGTGGTATAATGCATAACTTTTATAAAACTCAAATAGCAAAATTGGACTCGAGTACAAACCTACTAAATACGTGCTATATTATTTTCCCACTGTGTGCAAGATGCACAATTAATCACTATAAATGTAATGCACACATAGGATCCTACATGCAGTGTAGTGGTTTGGTGCGATATTTATAATCCCACTGTGTGCAATATGTACAGTACTGATAGGTAAAGGAAGTTGGGGAGTTATAACCTTAGACCTGCTAGTACAAAGCCATCACTTATTTTATCTACTGTTTTCTGCAATATGTGCAAGCTGATATAATGCATGTTTGTATAAATCAAAATGGTTGACTTATCCGTCTGCTTTACATAATCCTGTCAGCTCTACATATCCTGGTTTGTGCAAACTTACCAATTAAGTTTTAAAAGAAGAAAGTTTAGGGATTAATAAATCCTGTGAACGGGTCTGAATTTGTCTGGCTTGCGATGTTATCCCCCAAATGCTAATATGCAATATTTGCATAGATCATTATGTGTATGCCTGCCGTCTACAGACTCCAACCCAGCCATGAGTGGCTGGTGTAGAAGCACTTGATTTACCACTATCCTGATTATATCAGAAACACCATGCCCCATAAGTTACATGCTGATAAGACTGGCTTTATCACCTGATCAACTAAATAACATATCAACATGTAAATACAAATTAATAAATGTTAGTTTAAAACCTGTAGACGAACCTTTGATAACTTTTAAAGCTTCTCCAGCTCTGTTCTTCACTTATCTTTGATGACAGGAGTTGTCCCGGATTTTTTTGAGATCTTTTCGAGTACAGATAGGCATCGGAACACCGTGATGCCCTTAAAATTGACTGTTATATTGTTGAAATTGGGAAGGACTTTGGCGGGGTGAGATGCAGGAAAGCTGCATGGTCTATTAGCGAGGTGCCGAGATATTTACTATATAAATTTCACTGTGTTTTACAGTGATATGGTTAGATAACAAAAAGAAGGGTAGTTAGATAACAAAAAGAAGGGTAGGCTGTTTTAAAGATGGGTTTAGTATTTGAAGGTGGGGAAATTACTTTTTTTATCAAAATGTTGAAATGGTTTTGGTTGCGTCTTCTTTTGTTTTCATTTTTGGGAATAGAATCATTGAATTTTAAAGAATTCTTTGTGATTAAGCGCATGCAGTAGGTAGTTCTTAATATTTTAAATGAGACAAAAAGAGAAATGTTGAAGTTGAGTGAACATCGCAGCATCTGTGGATTCGACTCGATGCCGTCTCTTTAAGTTGCTTCCTTCAATTCATATTGAGCATTTCACTGAAGGATACTGTATCAAGTTTTTCTTTAAACATTTTTAGCAATATCATTGTACCCTTTAGAATTTTAAATGTGTGTATTTTAATGGGAAAAAACAATGAAAGGAAGATAATTAAGAACTACCAAGATAGCTAGTTCAGAGCGATTTATTTATATTATCAAATGACATTGCCTGCTCATCATTTCATATTTTTTATACTTTTATATTACTGCCTGTAATAACATGGGCTGAAGTCATGCAATGTTCGACTGTAATCTATGAGCTGAGTGATCGTATTTGATAAATGGCAATGTGCATAATTATTCCTTTATAATTGAAAATGAAAAAATCAAACAAATTATGTCATATGATAAAACGAAATCCTAATTAGGTTTGTTTCATATGAAAATTGTTGAACTATCTTAATATCTTTACTCGCTATGGCTCATAAATCATTTCATATTTTTTCATATGAAACCAGCACTCGTATAAGATACAAAATGTACTTATAAGATCCAAAATTTACAGTATGTATAATGAATGAACTTGTCAGAAACACTAACGAACATTAATGTTAATGTATTTTTTCACTGTTTTCCACATAAAACAACATAACTTAATGTAAAATGTTCAGGTGTGCCAGAGTCAACAAGGTTGTTTATGTTGCCACCTGTTTCCACTAACACATTATAAATACTTGTTTTATATCTTCAGCAATCATTAGGTTGGGTAAGCCAAGTGTTATAATTGTTTATCATATAACATGGCACTGGGAGTGTAATAAACCATGACTTATATATTGTTATACACAAGTGTATTAATATTGAAATGAGAACCAAGTCACTGTTTGTACACTATAAAACAAATATTTGCATGGTATATCATACAAAAAGTTCAGACAGATCTTAATAGTTTTCATATTTTATGAAATGTGTGCAAGTTAAACATTAAGTTTGGTTTAAAAGTGTTATATTATGTGTAGTGCAAACCTGTTACAGCAGCATAACATATCCCAAAACTGATACTATCATAATTATTTACCTTGGTCTCATGGTTTACCTTTTTAAAATAAAAACATTTTTGTTGCTTTCCAAACAAATAAATCTAGTCTGGAGTTATTCCCCTTTCCATACAAATATTCCCATTTCCATACAAATAAATCCAGCCTGGAGTTATTCCTCTTTCCATATAAATATTCCCCTTTTAGCCAGGAGTTATTCCCCTTTCCATACACATAACTATAGCCATGAGTTATTTCTCTTTCTGTACAGATAGCTCTAGTCTGGAGTTATTCCACTATCCATACAAATAACTAGTCAGGAGTTATTCCCCTTTCCATACAAATAACTAGCCAGGAGTTATTCCCCTTTCCATACAAATTACTAGACAGGAGTTAATCCCCTTTCTGTACAAATAACTCTAGTCGGAGTTATTCCCATTTCCATACAAATAACTAGCCAGGAGTTGTTCCTCTTTCCATACAAATAACTCTAGCCCAGAGTTATTGCCCTTTCAATACAACTAACTCGCCAGGAGTTATGCCCCTTTCCATACACATATGTAACCGGAGGCCCCGGGTTCAATCCTCCGTGGTGCCACTGAGTTCCGTCGGTGTGTTCTTGGGCAAGACACTTTCTCTTAGCCTCGTCCATCGGATGGGGCCGTAAACCGAGCGGTCCCGTGTATCGGTCTATCATCCGAGCATGTAAAAGAACCATAGGGAATCTATTCGGTAATAAGAGTAGGACAGGTAGCCGGATTCCTATGTATCCTTCCCATCTCTCTGGGGTGGCTCTAAATAACCTATACTGTGTTGATGAGCTGTTAAACAACATTTAATTCAATTAATTCTATACACATAACTAGCCAGGAGTTATTTCAATTTCCATACAAAACTGGAATTATTCCCCTTTCCATACAAATATGATGCTTGTCATGGTGTCCCTGTAAGATTATCATTATGAGCACATAAAAAAACTATGCAATACAATTTTCTTGCTTGATCTCGCTACAAAAAATGTAGAAGAGCATGAATCAGCGATGATCGATCATCCGAGAAATTAAATCTGCTTGAGGAAGCATTAGAGATACGAGTTAATCATATTATTGAATGGAAGATGGCTCTTGGTGCCTAACAGTTAGGTCACCGTATGCTCTGTAATGGCATCCTGGATTCCTGCAGGTATATCGAATAACACGAAATATCCTTGATTATCATGGCTCCATTTGCAGGTTCATGTTAAAAATCTCGTAATCATTCAGAAAAGTAAAGACGTAATTAAGCTCAATGCATATTCGGATTGCCATAAAAGGTTTTTAGCTCTAGAATGTCAAAGCTTGAAAAGTTAAATATTAAATATTGCAGAATCCTATTGCAGAATTTGAGGAGCTATTAAATGTTGTAAATTGGCAGATAAGGGCCTAATGGTCTTCCTGATTGTTTTCCATTTCTGTATGTATGACATTTTATATGAACTCCCCAAAATATATTTATTGGTATATAATATGCCATATGAAATTAAAAAAGATCGATTTTATTACGATGGTATAATACAAAAGATATGTGGACATTTAGGACAGCTTTATGGCTCACCAGCACAATCTTTAGGTTATTTATAGCTACTCCCGTGGAGATCGAGGGATTGGAAACAAGATTATCTGGGATCACCAAACCCTTTCTATCAGACAGTGCTGGTGGGCACCCATTCATGTCCCTCTCTGACAGACGAACCAGTTGGGAGTTACGGGTATTTTTTTATTAAGGTCACGGGTTACTCTAGGTCACAAGTGCAGTGTTTCCAACCCACATGGTTACAAGGCAAACATGCTGACCTGATTGGATCATGGTGTAAGCAGCCTTCTGACATTCTGAAATCTTCTTCTTGTCATCAAAACATCTTAATCTGCATCTTTCAGGGAATTACGATCATTTAATGTTAATTATACATCTTTTGGGGGAATAACGAGACTTAATTATGCATCTTTTGGGGGAATAACGAGACTTACACCTTCAAGTTATAATTATTAGTAACATGACCACTATAGAAGTCATTTATGAATTGAAATCATTAAAATTATCATTTGGGCTAACTTCTGCACCTTGGTAATTTGTCAATAAAACACCCTAATCATTTTGATATAATCTTAATTGCCCTGTTTTCCCCCAATAGCAGGCCATCACCAGCACCCTGATAAGTCGATAGCATATAGCATAGAGTTAGATTTTAAAAATAAACACAGAATTATGTATAATTTTAATTGTAATCGATTACTCACTTTTTCTCGGATTCGACACCAGACAGTGTTAGACTATCACCTAACGGGAGATTTCATCAATCATTCGTGATATGACAGTGATATTCACTTAATTAGACCCACCAAGACGTCCTGGGTCGCAATTATGATTGATCACTTTAAAACAGCAAGTTTTAATTTTATTAAATATTGTTAGCGCACAAGTAATTAAGCGTGTTGCGCGGTTTCTCTCTCAATGTTGACGAGCTGGAAATATGGTTAGTTGATCACATGATAATATCTTGATATACATTGAACAGAACACTTTTCACAAACACTGGATCCAGAAAGATAGTAGTTTTGTTAAAATACAATGTTGAAAATTATCATTTACAGTGATATAAACGAATAAAAAAAAACTTCGCGTGTATGTACCAGCTAACATGGATACTCGAGCGCTTAGGGCTTTATGAATTCTTCAGGAGACGTAACATTTACATGAAAATCATCTAAACGACGATTGCAATGAAAACAAATCTAGCAAAAAATGTACAAATGATCATAAAGATATGATTAAAATGTTCTGATATTGAGAATAATATATATATATATATGAGTTACTAAGGTTGATAGCCCCTCCACAATAGAACTTGGATTGTTGTAGATGCATTGCAGATCATAATTTGAGTATTTTGTGGGAGTCGACACATAATTTACTTGTGGGGCCAAAACATGCACTGGCCCCGCTCTCAGATTCCTGGTCCTACGCCTGTGATATGTTTGTGTTTTGGCATTGCAATTTTGTTGAATTATCCAATGACATTGTTGCATTGTTAGGTGATGTCAAAATATTTCGAGTATTTTACTATTTGGTGGAATGACAGAAAAGATGTGAACTCCATATTAGATGACCTTTATATTTGATTATATGCTAGTAGCTTTAAATTCAATTCATAACTTTCACATGACATCAGCAAAATAATTTGACCAATCAGTGATCAATAAAATAAAAAGACATCCACATTCTGGTAGGGGGTAAACTCGATGTTTATCTTTGGTGCTCAACTGACTTTAGCCCTTTATAAAACTAGTTTGTAGTGATAATTATATTAAAAGCTTTATTGTTTGTGTACATCTATGTATCTTCTTTTGATGTTGTCTGATTTTAAAACACCAATATGGATACATTTAATTTAAATCATGGTCTAATATTTTCATTTTTCATATAGAGATTGAGGATAAAGTACGAGTAAACCCCTTTATTTTCACCTACTGAATATCTCAACCTACCGGAAGTTGACCAGATGTGAAAGTTCTGAATATATGGATTAGAAAATCGCCAGATGCAAATTTTAACAATTGATCAATATTTAAAATTGCCATGTCTCGTTTAAAAAAAAAAAAAATGGACTTTGAAAATAGACATTTCTAGTTGTTTACTGGAGGTTGCTGGTTAACATAGAAGCTAAAAAATAAAACAAATACAGATAACAAAATATTACTCCACTTCCAACACAGACAATATTATAGACATTTCTATTAATTTGTGATTCATGTCTGATCCATATGTTATAGGAATTTATATCCCTGTTGTCTTCTTCTCTCCCATCTTTATTGTTATTACCCATCTCTGCTTCAGCATTCAGTGAAAATGACTGCCCCACTGGGGCCAATATGTTCATACTTCATACTTTTGTTCCTGCAAAAAAGCTATGATGGTGGTAAACTATAGATTGTGTAAATGGATTTCAGCATGCAATATTCTACCACCGCATTTCGCCTAATAGTACCGTAATTTTTTTAATAGTAGCGCCCATATTTCGCCTAATAGTAGCATATTTCCCCTAATAGTAGCCTCGGCCCCTGTCCCTGAGGGGACTATGATGTCTAAGTCCAGATTGCAATTTTTGTTGGATGGACCTGCACTATTTTGTTCCTCCCTGTATAAAATATTACCGCTGCTCACTTTGGAGTTGTAATAATAGAGTAACAGTTTGGGACTGGTTTTACATGTAATAATAACAAGTTTTTGTTATAGCACAATTACAAGCATGGTATGTCAAGTTTGGATGTTTGGATGGACAGGTAGGCCATGAGTCAGGATTCTGGTTGTTTGCTTGGAGAGTCCTGATACCAGACAATCTGGAGCCATCTTGTCATGTAGATTGCCAGGAAAATTGTCAGGAATGTTTTTATTTCTCCTATAACATTATTCCCATTTCATAACTGTAGATAATTTATGTTCATGTGGATTTTATTTACAGACTTTATACATATCTGTTTTAAATGAACTGCTGTTGGGTGTAATTCAAGGGCTCCATGCAAAATTGTGGTATCTTGGTCTTTATTTATATATAGATACAATAGTTTCGAGTGCACTCTGCAATATGTTGTCTTGACAGGATTGCAGGAATTTTAGAAAGAAAAGATTTGAACCTCTCACTTTCTTGATGATATATATATTTTATGGATTAGATATTGGAATTTCAGAAAATCTAAAAGGAAAACAAAAAAGATGACAGATTGTAAGGAAAACAAAAAAGATGACAGACTGTCAGCCATCTTGAGTGTAAAATTAAAAACATTTTCAGTTGATGAATATTAATATCTGTGAAAGTTATATTAAGATTATTTAACTGCTGGAGTTTAAGGAAATCCTTCATACGAGTGTAGGTATTTTGTCTTTTTCACAAACAAATGGATGTAGGTAAGTGAAAATACAAAACACACCTACAGTCTTGTGAAGGATTTCTGTAAAATAGAACACAGTATTTAAATAATCTGTTTATTACATTTTAAACTAGTCTGTGTATAAACTAAATTGTTCCACCGCGCAGGTTTGAATCCCATTGGGAACTCAACTTGTAAGTGAGATAGTATTGATTCTTACGGAAGGAGGGAGGTACACTGTACTAGTTCTAGTATTGATTCTTACGGAAGGAGGGAGGTACACTGTACTAGTTCTACCCAGGAATAAATGGGTTGACCATCGTACATAGCCTAAATGACATTAAAAAACACACAAACATTCAAATTATTTTGAGAAACGTTCTCGGCAAATGACTTTGACTTCCTCAACACTTTATTGACATCATAACTCAACAGGTGGTTAGTTTTATGTCTTAAGGTAGTTAATATATATAATTAGGGATTATGAATTTTATTATTTCACTAGTGATTGTGAATTTATTTCACTAACGAATACTGACCTTTCAGAAAAAGAAATGGAAATTAACTAGAATGGCAAACAAGTCTTTGCAGTTTTATCTCTCATAATAACCTCACTTATTTTGTGGTAGGTGTCATTACCAAGTGTTAGAATTTCACCAACATGCTTCAGATTAGCTCTCCAAGATGGAATTAATTTAATTCTCTAACTGTACTTGGAATGTTTTCTGATATTCATTAAATCCCAACTTGATTCATCAACATCAAAGCCCGCTTGATTATAAATGGGTGGGGATGGCCAGTTAGTGAGAAGAACGTGTTCCAACTTTGTAATGAATATAATGAAAATAGTCTGCCATAAATGAGATATTTCAATTTATAATAAAACCTGCTTTCAGTGGTGATTATGGCATAGATAATTACATTTGAAACAAAAAAAATAATAGCAGAGTTGCGCTTGTTATTCAACAAAATTTTAAGAATATGCAAATTATTGCTAATAATTAATTGTTAAAAATGTTTAAAACAAATTATGTTTCTAATGAATTGAATTTAACACATAAAAATTAATAAACAGATGTTTAATAATGATTCAGAAAAAAAGAAAGATTCAGAGCTGAAATGAATACATTTTGGAACACTTGAGAGAGTTCTTCACCCTCGCTTGACCATCACATAACCTTTTTTACTCTCCCTTCACCCTTGCTTGACCATTCCTTTACCATTGCCTTCACCCTCGCCTCACATTGTTTCACTCTTCTTCACACTTTATTCACCATCACTTCACCATTGCTTCACCCATGCTTCACCCTCGCCTCATACCTCACTCACATTGCTTCACCCTTGATTCACCCTTGCTTCACCTTTGCCTCACACTCCCCTCATACCTCACTTCACATTGCTGCATCCTCACTTCACACTTGCTTCACCCTCACTTCACTGCTTCATCCTCACTTCACCCTTGATTCACTCCTTACTTCACCCTCGATTCATCCTCCCTTAACCCTAGCCTTACACTCGCTTCACATTTGCTTTACACTTACTTCACACTTACTTCACACTGGATTCACACTTGTTTAACTCTCACTTCACACTATCTTCACCCTTGCTTTACCCTCACTTCAGACTCGTTTCACACTGGCTTCACACCCGCTTCACAGTCGTCCCACCTGACATATATCGCGAATGAGATTGGGCATACATATCTGTCTCTTGATGTGGAATCTTGTGTGTAAATGCACCTCATAAAATAAATCTTAACAATTTAGAAATGGTATAATGTTGAACTTTTATAGCAGTAACTAAGATTAATATGCATTTAAACATTTGATTTATTGTAAAATTATGATAACATTTTTTCCAGCAGGCAAGGATAGATTTTATTACACAGGTGCCATGATGTTTTTATACTTCTTCAACTTTGGCACCTTGTGTAGTTAATGTTTTCCTTGTTAAAAACAGCATTTCCTTGATCTCATAAAAAATCTCTAATTTGAGATTTTTTTTTTTTATTCTTCCATGTAAATTGGGAAAAAAACTATGAGGTCTAATTGTTGAAATCGGACAATTTTTGAATTTTTTGTCTCGCCTTTTCGAAGAAAAAAATAGACAATAGGTGTTGCTTTTCCGGCGGCGGCGAAGGCGTCAACATTCAAGTTTTGCGCTTAGGTCATTTTCTCACAAACTGTATGCACTAGACATTTTAAACTTTGCTTATAGTTGTATCTTGGGTGGTACATCACAATGTGACAAAGCAAATGTGACTTTGACCCTGACCCTCCAAGCAAAGGGCAGGTAACTTAATAATTTGTACCTTCCAACTTTTGCGTTTAGGTCACTTTTTCACAAACTGTATGCACTAGACCTTTTAAACTTTGCTTATAGTTGTATCTTGAGTTGTACATTGCAACGTGACAAAGCAAATGTGACTGACCCTCCAAGCAAGGGGCATATAACTTAATAATTTTTACTTGTATAAGTGACGGACTCATGAAAATCTCGTAGTGGTAATGGAGACCTGGTGCTTATCATAATAAAAACATCTTACCTATCTTAAAAACATTCCTGAAAGTGATTACACTATATTCTCTTTCTAAAACAAAATGACTTTTGTAAGGGTATCCCATTACACTTTATCATATTCAAACAGAATTACATCAAAACAGGAGTCAGTATATGAACTTGTTAAAGATGTGATCAAATTATCGCAAAGAAATTCCTGTGACAGTTTATAACATAGATGCTAACGCTTCAGTCCCATGATAGAAGGAACTCAGTGAAGCTGAGAATCACAAACAGTAAAGTTTGTATAATTTTTATGATATCACTCTACTTCTGAAACCACCTGGGAAATCTAATAGATTTGTAAATTTCATTTAAATTTCATCTTCAAAGATTTTTATCTTCTGAATTTTAAAAACTATCACCTGAAGGAAGATGTTATATCAAGAGTGCAAAATAAAAGTTGTTTCCCACAGTCATATCAAGAGCGGTCTCTTAGAGTTATAAGGTATATCAAGAGTTATCTCCCCAAGGTATAAGGCATATCAATAGTTATCTCCCTGAGGTATAAGGCATATCAATAGTTATCTCCCCGAGGTATAAGGCATAGGCATATCAAGACTTATCTCCCCAAGGTATAAGGCATATCAAGAGTTATCTCCAAGGGGTATAATGCATATCAAGAGTTATCTCCCAGAGTTACAAGGCATATCAAGAAATATCTCCCTGAGGTATAAGGCATATCAAGAGTAAGTATATCCCAGAGGTAATGCATATCAAGAGTTATCTCCCAGAGTTACAAGGCATATCAAGAAATATCTGTTATATTATAAGGCATATCAGGAGTTATCTCCTAGGGTTACAAGGCATATCAAGAGTTATCTGCCAGAGGTATAAGGCATATCAAGAGTTATCTGCCTGAGGTATATGGCGTATCAAGAGTTATCTGCCTGAGGTATAAGGGGTATCAAGAGTTATCTGCCTGAGGTATAAGGCGTATCAAGAGTTATCTGCCAGAGGTATAAGGCATATCAAGAGTAATCTGCCAGAGGCATAAGGCATATCAAGAGTAATCTGCCAGAGGCATAAGGCATATCAAGAGTAATCTGCCAGAGGTATAAGGCGACGGACTATAAACCTTAGAATTACACACACACACACAGGTATAAGGCATATCAAGAGTAATCTGTCAGAGGTATAAGGCATATCAAGAGTAATCTGCCAGAGGTATAAGGCATATCAAGAGTAATCTGCCAGAGGCATAAGGCATATCAAGAGTAATCTGCCAGAGGTATAAGGCATATCAAGAGTAATCTGCCAGAGGTATAAGGCATATCAAGAGTAATCTGCCTGAGGTATAAGGCATATCAAGAGTAATCTGCCAGAGGCATAAGGCATATCAAGAGTTATCTGCCAGAGGTATAAGGCATATCAAGAGTTATCTGCCAGAGGTATAAGGCATATCAGGAGTTATCTGCCAGAGGTATAAGGCATATCAAGAGTTATCTGCCAGAGGTATAAGGCATATCAAGAGTTATCTCCCCAAGGTATAAGGCATATCAATCTCAATGTCAGTTGTGCAGAATAGGGATTGTGGACCTTTGATTGATTAGATCACTCTTTTATATTCTCTCCATCTTTGGGACTAAGTACTTTCTCCTTGTTATTTCCTCAGGATTGTAAGCTTGGTATTATAAACATCTTATTTCAGCCCACATTAATGTTGAGCTTTCCACTATATGGGTTTTTCGGTCTGATCTGTACCTTGTATGTAGGACTATAAACAATATTATTTGACTGAGGTCGACTATTAACATAATAACACATACATTGTGGTGACCTTTGGGTGCTGTATTTGGGCTATATAAACCTTAGTGTTACACACTCATTGACTCCTTGTTTCACTATGTCTATCAGCCAAGGATGTTGCTTATGCTTAATGTGATTAGTTGATGTTAGAGTACATTGTTTGGTTAACGAAGAAACAACCAAAAGAAATGACTCGCACAAACAAACATCAATCTTTAGAGTTTATTTAAGTTGTCTCTGTATTTTAACTTTCTATTCATTCATATGACAGACTAGCCTCAGAGCAGTGAAACTTAATTGATACATCCCACTTCCCACGTCACATATTTACGTTTTTGTAGATAAACTGGAGCCATTTTTTGTCGCCAAAGGCAGTTTTAAAAGGGGATTGAGTAATTCCACAGGATGCTGTTCTGCCGATTGACAGGTGAAAAGATATAAATTGTAATCACGTTATCTTATTTATTGAACAACTTTTAAAAAGAATAATTGTAGTTGTGTACAATAAAGAAGTTTATTTAATTGAGTGTTTTTACCACAACTATATGTCTAGACCTAATTTCTATGTCCATGGAAACAGATGGTGTATTATGGGTGATTTAGCAGTAATTATGGAGTTGTTACCATAGTAATGTAGGGGGGACAAGAGTTGCTGTTTGACAGGGTGTTGTTTATTACATAAAAATTACCTGTCATGTTTCAGGGGCGGATCCAGGATTTCAGCTTAGGGGGGGCGTAAGATTTTGGTAAATTTCCGGGTCCGTTTCTAGCCTCATAAAACGGTTGCGGTAGTGCATTGATAGGGTAATAAGTCTGTTTTCAAATAAAAGGAATTATCAATGTGTTAATTAAACCACTCGTTAGCCATTATGCGTCGAGCGAGCGAAAAAAATTGTTATACTGAGGGCGTGCATCGAAATTGTTTGATATTTTATCTACAGTAACATGGACATACATGTATGAATAAAAAAAGTCCGTTTTCAAATAAAAGGATTTAACAATGTGTTAATTAAACCACTCATTAGCAATTATGCGTCGAGCGAGCGAAGCGAGTGAAAAAACAATTATACTGAGGGCGTGCATCGAAATTGTTTGATATTTTATCTACAGTAACATGGACATACATGTATGAATAAAAAAAAGTCCGTTTTCAAATAAAAAGGATTTAACAATGTGTTAATTAAACCACTCGTTAGTCATTATGCGTAGTGCGAGCGAAGGGAGTGAGAATTTTTTTTATACTGAGGGCGTGCATCGAAATTGTTTGATATTTTATCTACAGTAACATGAACATACATGTATGAATAAAAAAGTCCGTTTTAAAATAAAAGGTTTTAACAATTTGTTAATTAAACCACTCATTAGCCATTATGCATCAAGCGAGCGAAAAAAAATAATACTGAGGGCGTGCATCGAAATTGTTTGATATTTTATCTACAGTAACATGGACATGTATGAATAAAAAAAGTCCGTTTTCAAATAAAAGGATTTAACAATGTGTTAATTAAACCACTCATTAGTCATCTCGGTAGAGCGAGCGAAGCGAGCGAGAAATTTTTTAATACTGAGGGCGTGCATCGAAATTGTTTGATATTATATCTACAGTAACATGGACATACATGTATGATCCG